>CDFI01098484.1:0-11381 GCA_000826405.1 Acanthamoeba divionensis | reverse complement strand
TAGTCATCATTAAGGAATCTCATTGTGGTTGTAGTGTCAACTTACAAAATTTCATAACAGCTTTGGGCTCTGGAATAAGGCTGGCGATGGCACTTGTGATGAGACTTATGGCTCCAGGCAAGTCTCTTCCCCTGGACAAGGAATAGTTGTACTGCACTGTAAACTGGAATTCATTGGAATCAAAGGAGATCTTCTTAAACTCATAAGCTGTATAACGCAAAGAAAACATCAACAGTCAGTCTATGTTGACTCATCTTCAGCTCTTTGTAGTAATTACCATCAGGATAGTGAGGAGGATCATAGTTGTCCCATGAGTAGTAGAACAGTGTGTTGATGGCATCACTGTTTGGTTCTTGTGAGAAGTTAAAGGGCACTGAGACTATTGGCACTGAGGAGGCTTTGTCCAAGTCCTCCAGATAGACTTCTGAGTCCTGGTACTTGACTAACTACGAAAAGAATGTTCAAAACAAGAACAAGTAAGTTTACACAGTTACCAGCCATATAACAGCATACACATAGATTTACAACTTACCCTGACTTTAAGGGTTGAGTTTGTGATAGCTCCCAGAAAGCCTGTTCCTGTTCCATTGAGTCCATACACTCCAATTGTTCCAGCCTCAGAGCTAGCTGAATAGGGAAGCAGAGCAGGTGGCAAAAAGACCTCATCACTATGATCAGCTGGCTTACGCAGTCTAGTAGTGGGATGAGAGTATGACATTAATGAAGCAAATCAACCAACAAGCATGTAGTACGTCCATTAAAAAACTACTCTTTTGCTTTGTCTTCATATAGGATATGCAATGCTTGCAACTCATTGGCATTGCCATCCAATTCTTCTTTTGCAACTTTGCTTATACTTACATCAAGAATGGTGCTTTAGTGTTGGCATTACGATATTCCCTGCTGTTATTGTCAACAGAAGAGCCCACCCAAAGCTGCAAGATCAACAAGATAAACATCTAGATGGGCACCAGAATATGCATTAAAATTAGCTCAATTAGGGAATTTTCTAGAATAGTGGTAAGGAGAGTGTGCCAAACCAAGATCAAAGGTGTGATGCACTGGCACAGGTTAGTGAGGTAATTCCTCTTCTGTGTGGTGGCACTTTTGACAGTAAGGGCCCAGAATTGTGACCAAAAGGAGAATCTCTTTGTTATCAGTTTGCGCCTCTGCTTTTGAGAAAGCTCAGGGGCCATCAAATCCTCAAACCCATCACCTTCTCCCATTTTGCTTGCAAGCAGAGGATGCTAGTTCTCTGTATGAGGGTTTCACCACCAGTGCAGCTCAGAAGAAGACAACTAAAAAAAATTGTTGGAGGGAACTTTAAATGGCAGCAGCCGCTTCTTTAACTTGCACACACAAACAAGTGCTGCAGGGTTGTGTGGTGGAATGAGTGTGTGTGGTGGGTGAGATGCCAAGGACACAAAAAAAAAACAAGTGAGATTGACTCCTATTTGCTTTTTCTTCTCTTTCTTTGGTGACACTTGGTGACACAGGGCATTTAATATATATATATGGCCCACACAGTAGGCCGACGGAGAAGGGCATTACTGCCCCCGTCAGCCCACTGAGGTGTGGCGACCAATGGAATCTCAGATATTTCCCGGATATTAAGACCATTTAAGGAAAATGGACCGAAGCACGTGCGTGATCGCAAAAAACTCGATTGCTGATTGGATGAAACTAAGCAGAGGGTAAAAGAACTGGTTGGCTTCGACAACGTGTCGCTTTTACCCATCTCGGGCATTTTTTTATATCAAATACCCCCCACTTGCTTGCTTGTTGTGCCATTGTCTGCGTTTGGTGGTTCAGAAAGAGGAGTCTTCCATTCAATTACATCCTTCATCCTCACTTCCAAGGGCACACACACAGGGATTTACCCACTTTCAGCTTTTTCTTCACCAAAATGGGCAGCAAGAAGTGGTTTACCCAATTTTCTCTGCTGATGTGGAAGAATTGGCTACTCTCTGTACTTACATCACTCACTCACCTCTCCTCTCACTGTGCACACCCTGCAGCAGCATTAAGGTGGGATTACTGGAATTAATTCCTGCTTGTATTCTTCCTTCCTCCTTCAACAGAAAAGGGGCTATAGGGCACTGGTGGTGCAGATCATGGCTCCCATCATCTTTGTGGTCGTCCTCTTCTTGATGCAAGTCGTTCTTGAGAATGTCAGCAGCAGACTGGATATCTACAAAACACGTAGCCACCTTCCACCTTCAGGTTATCTTTTGAAGATATCTTGAGTTGATCTCTAAACATTCCATCTGCAGTTCACCACCCAGATGAAAAAACTGTGCCTGCCATACCTCGCTGTGTGAAAGGACCAAGCAAAGGTAGTATGCCTATACCCCATATACCACTCCACTGCTTGATATCTTCTGTTTCTGATCTTTACGCACACTTGCAGATACATGCTGGACCATTGCATATGCTCCAAAGAATGATTCCAGCTCAAGCTTAGTGGAAACAATAATCAGACAGGTATGCATCCCTCTGAAACAAACCAGTGTCCGTTATTGCTTTCTTGTTTTCTTGCTTTCACACAGTGCACTGATTGCTCTCTGCTTTCGTTTTGGTGCTTTCAGATACGAGAAGAAAGTAACATACCAGAAAGTGAGGTCATAGGGTTTGACACAGCAGAGCAGATGGACAACTTTATGTTCACCAATATCAACACTACCCAAGGAGGTGTGTACACACAAGAAAGAAAGAGAATATATATATATATAGATATATAGATATACATGATTAGAGAGATTGTGACTAAGTTGAATGGAAGGTTGCTTGCATACTAACAACAGTTTCTTTCTCTTTTAATGTGAATTGGGTGCACAGGCTATATTCTGGATGTTAGCGAAGAGGCAGGCCTGACCACCATTTCTTACACTTTGCAAACAAATGAAACCAACCAGAAGCGCTATGGAAAAGTAATCAATTATGCAACCTACGTGCAAGTTCCCATGATGATTGCAATGGAAAGGCAACTCTGTACGTGTGATCTTGCCTTTCTTCTTTCAGTTCTTTGTTTGCAAAAGCAACTGACCGACTAACCTACATACACCTCGTACAGTACGTTTGGTTTCAGGAAATGACACTCTTGCTTTGAATGTTGCATATAAAGAACAAGCAAGACCTGAGACTGAGAATTTTAATTGTGAGTATGATGATGACTGCTTTAATGTTCATGGGGAGGAATCTATAATTGATATCTCATTTTTTTTCACATTCAGTGGTAGGAAGGGCAGGGGCTGTGTTCTTCTTTGGTGCTATCATGTTCAATTTTGTTATTGGGGCAGGGCAAATAGCCATGGAAAGGGAACTACACCTGAGAGCTGCACTCAATTTAATGGGCCTCATGGTAATTATCCACTTCTCCAACATTTGGTCATCAATGTAATTGCTTAAGTCTCAATTCTGCTTCATTTTTGTGGAATACAGAGCTCTGTCTACTGGGTGACCTGGTTTATAACTCATTTGTTCTTTACCACTTTGACTGTGCTGCTGATTATCACCACTGGAGCCATTGTTCAGTTTGACATCTTTTTGAAGAATAACTTTGGCACATACTTCCTTCTTTTGTGGCTCTTTGGACTCAGCATGATTCCTTTTGCCTTTCTTATTTCCACTTTAGTGAAGGAATCTAAGAGTGCAAGTATCCTTTTCTGCAAACCATACTCCTTTCTTGTAAGTGAGTGGTTGCTCTTAACAATTAATAGCTACACTTGGATTTTTGATATTTATTGTGGGGTTCCTCTTTCAAGCTGCTGCAAATCAACTGTATAGTGATGATGCCTCACAAGGCACTGTTATAGGACAGGTAACATTCATGTTTACATTGACAATTGGTACACCAAAGTATGTGGATTAAATTATATTGATCTCCCTATTCCCTCATTTACATTCAACAATATAATAGTACATCATTGCATTTTTCTCTCCTGTGATGCTTGCAAAAGGCCTTTATGACTTGGGCAACATTTCTGATGGTAATCATTCAGTGTCTTCATTATATTGCATTTAAGGCACTGTAATGCTATTTTCTTTCTTCTTCTAACACCTATTACTCACATTAGGAGAGAGCATTTCGTTTAATGAGATCACTAACAATACAGATAAATGGCCTTTGTTGCAAGTACAGTACTATCTCAACCCTTCACATCATACCTTCCCTGAAATTTCATTCTAACAATCAAATGTGCATGCACAAAGCTGTACTTGTGGCTGTTACTAGATTTCGCCCTATATTTAATGCTTGCACTCTATATGGACAATGTGCTCCCCAACGAACACGGGGTACGCCAGAAATGGTACTACTTCTTCACAAAATCATACTGGACTGGCAACTGCAAGGCCCCTCCAGTGACAATTAACTACGATGAACCCATGGTTAGTGCTTTCTTTTAAAAATTTGTTCTGGAGTTTTGTGGTCTCATCTAATGCTCTTATGTAATCACTATCTCTTACAGGATACAGAAATGGATGAAGATGTGTATGCAGAAGAAAAAAGGGTCAGGACTGGAGATCTTCCTGAATCTACTGCTGTTCAGATAACAAATCTCAACAAGACGTACTCTGCTACACGCAAAGGAGGTAATGTGTCTGGTTTTTCTTCTTCTTCAAGGAGGAATATCACCTCTCACATTCAATGAATAGGAATCTGTGGCTGCTGTCAGTGTTTGGCATGCCAGTTCTGCTGCAAATGGCTCTGTGGCAAGAGACAAGAAGCCTTCACTTCTGTTAACGTGCGTAACAGGCCTTTCCTTATCTAATGTGTTACTATGAACTCAGATACTAAAGGTTTTTACAGGATGTATGGTACCACATCAATTCCAATCAACTGTTTTGCTTGCTGGGACCCAATGGAGCAGGCAAGGTATGTAATAGAACAACAACACAAGAGACTCATAAGTTGATCTTCTTTCTAATTCTTTCCTCATCTTGTATTTGTGTTGTTGAAGACAACAACCATAAATATGCTGACAGGGCAAGTACCACCAACACATGGAGATGCCCTTATCTATGGCCTCTCTATTCGGCATGAAATGAACAAGATCCGCCAGATGATGGGCGTTTGCCCTCAATTCGATGTACTCTGGGATGACCTTACTGGCAAAGAGCATATCAAGTGAATAATCCTTGGAACTCATCATCAATTCATTGCACTGCAGCTACTAATTTTCTTTCCTCAGACTATTCGCTGGAATGAGAGGAGTTCCATTGAAGCAACTGAAAGAAGAGGCCACAAAAAGGATAGATGTATGTTTCAATGATGACATATGTCAAGCTCTGATTCTCCACCTTACTGATATATATATAATTGAAATTCAACATCATTAGGAAGTCAACTTGACCAGCTCCCGTAATAAAGCGGTCTCAACCTACAGCGGCGGCATGAAACGAAGGCTCTCAGTTGCAGTTGGTACTGATTCCTCCAATGTAACTAAGAAAGAGTGCTTGAGAGCAGAGATGGAGTGGCAAATCTATGTATTTGTTTACCCCCTCAGGACGAGAATGTCTATTAGCTAATATGATACAAATCTAATATCTGTCACACATATCAGCACTTGTTGGAGATCCAAGGATCGTGTTCATGGATGAACCGGTAAGCCCAGCTTACAACCTGTGTTATTTTGTGGCCTAAGCCAATATAGCAGGTGGTAGGATGATTCATCATTTGTTTTTTTTTTCACACAGACAACAGGAATGGATCCGGTCTCTCGCAGACAAGTTTGGTCCATTATAGAAAGGGCAAAGAAGGACCGTGTGATTGTGCTCACAACCCATTCCATGGAAGAAGCTGATATTTTGGGAGACACCATAGGTACATCTTAAGATATTAATGTTCCATCTCTTGCTGTAAAATGATCTCTCATAACCGTTGTTGGTTTGTTATCGCTTTTATCACAGCTATTATGGCTCGTGGCAGACTGCAGTGCATAGGGTCTTCTATTCGTCTTAAGAACAAGTTTGGAACGGTATGACCAAAGTGTCCAGCAACTGGTTCCTTTGTTTTTCATCACCAACTGACATTCCATATAGGGATACCGTATCAGTGTTGCCTCTGAAGAAAAGAACAGACAAGATATAGCTGACTTTTTCCATTCCAAGTTGGAAGGTATATCTTTATTTTGTGTGAACGATACTCACCATTGGGTAATACAGCTTCTAAACTTTGGCCTTCACAGGGGTGATGGTTGAATCTGATGGAGTTTCCAGTTATGTGACATTCAATATTCCTTATGACCAACTCCCAGCGATCAGCGATTTCCTTAGGTTCACCATCCACTATCTTTAATGCTCTCAATGAGAGAAGAGAACTGCATAGCATTTGATAATAATAAGATGATTAACATATCTTGTTTTTTCCCTTAGTGAATTGGAGGAGCATAAGGAAGAGCTGGGCATTCAAGACTTGCAGGTGTCCCTTACCACTCTGGAGGACGTCTTTCTGCGTATTACCCAACGTCTGGACGATGACGATGACGACGATGACGACGACGATGACGACGAAGAGGTATGGATATCCCCACCTGCTACTCTGTTAGAGAGGGAAAAAAAACTACATACTAACTCAAAGCACAGGACGAAGAAGAAACAGAGATGGTTGATTTAGACAACAGCAAAAATGGTGCTGCCTAAGGACACCCACTCGCCACAACACCGCCACACACATCAAGGTTCTGTGTCAAGCCAGCTGCAAAGGTGATGGCTTTCATGCACGTGTACATAGTGAACCACCTATTTATTTGGCATTTTGTTTTGCCACCAACCCTTTTTGATGTCTAGTCGGGCCAAGCTCAGCCCATTTTCTCAGTAAGAGAGCTTAATAAACTTCAAAAACAAAAATAGACTACTAAGTAAATATGAGCAAAAAGGACTTTAATGTTAATAAATAATAATTATGATGTAGTAATTGTTTTAGTGACTCCTGAAAAAGCTACCTTTGTTCAATTCCTAATTAAAAGTTGAGTGTCTTGCCATTGAACAAGACAAAGCCCTCTATGGCTTCATATTCGGGCAGGCCCAACTTGTCGTAGAGGTCCGCTGTGGCTCTATTCCTGGCCTCTGCCCTCTGCCAAAATTCACCTGCAATGAATAACAACAAACAAGAATTATCAGAACATAATTAACAACAATATTAATATTTAATAACTGCAAAAAAAAACTCTCTATGCCCTCACTGATGCTAATATTGCTTAATTGAATATACTCACGAGAATCAGATCCAGGGAATAGGGCTGGGTCTTTCTGGGACTGATGCTTGAATATGGCGTTACGCTTTTTGAGCTTCTCGTGCGGAGACATGGGAACAGCCATATCAATCAACTCAGGCTCCCATTCCTGCCATGCGCCTCTATAAAGCCATACTTCACATTCCTTGTACCACTCAGCTTCTTTAGATTGTTCCAATGCTGCAAAAATAGCATTCAAGCACACCCTGTGCGTACCTATATTGGCATCAAAGACAATCACTTAGCTGTTAAGAAGCTTCTGATGGAGTAAAAACTGAAGAATGGATAGCGTACCATGAGGATCAGATAAATCCCCTGCACAGTAAATTTGGTGTGGTTTGACTCTATCCAAAAGACCCTTAACGAGTTCAATATCAACCTGGCCTAATGGACTTTTCTTCACTTTTCCTGTTTCATAGAATGGCAAGTGCAGACAGTGAATGTGGTCTGGTTTGACTCCACAGTAACGAGCCGCAGCGGTTGCCTCAGTTTCACGAATAAGCCCTGTGTGAGGTGATATAGTCAAACAGTTGTGTCGCTGGTGTGTGTGTGTGTAAGAGAGAGCAGAGAGAGAAGGCCATGAAAAAAATCAGTCATACCCTTGATCTTCTTGACTTCATCGATATCGACTTGAGCTGGCTTTTTCGAAGCTAAAAATTTCTCCACTGATTGCTCGATTGATGCCACCTGGTCCTGAATTTGACCAGAATGTCAACTCCATGGCAGAAGGGAAAAGAAAGAGTGAAATCCAAAACTAGATAAATATATATTACCTCTTTGATATTGAACAGCTGACAAAACTTGGTAGCAAAATTGGCAAACCTTATTGCATCCTCATCCCACACTAAAAGGAAACAAGATGTCAGTTCTTTCTTCATCTCTTGGCTCCAGATCGTAAAGATGGCCATTGCACAAACCAGCAATATTTCCAGATGTTTGGTAGCAGACATGGACATCATGTTTTTGGTCTGCCAAGCGGATCAAAGTACCCCCCATAGAAATAACATCATCATCTGGGTGAGGAGAAAATACAAGCACGCGCTTGGGATAAACCGGACTGAACCCTGTAGTGCAAGAAAATGATCCTTTAAGCTTTAATGAAACTAATCTTTGTTTCTTAACCTGACAGCAGCTGTCTTTACCTGTAGTCTTTCCATCAGGCTTGCCACCAGGCCAGCCAGTGATTGTGTGGCTCATGTGCTTGAACACACGAATGTTGATGTCATAAACTGGACCTCTCTCTTTAGCTAATTGCAGCAGACGATGTTTAGCGTAGTCCTCTTCAGTTAATCTCAAAATGGGCTTGCCAGCCTAATTTTTACGGTAATGATGGTGAGTCTTAAATGAGAGAACTTGAATAGTTGGGTTTGTTGATCGTAATACCTGCAAAGCCAGCCAGATGACAGCCTTACGCTCCATAAGATCATCATACTTGACAATGCCCTTGCCTGTAGCTAATACCCAGGGGCTCTCAAATCTCGTCAAACCATTGGCTTGAATGCACAGAAATAATTCAATTAATTTGATATTGTCAGTGTGTTTAATTTGGTGGTTGCATGAATGAGACTCACCAGCAGCTTCATCAATAAAGAAGTTACAGTTGGCATGCTTTTGAAGATAAGAAGCAGGGTTTTGTGTGGTCACAGCGCCTTCAACTGTCTTCTTAATAATGCCAGCTGCATAAAATAATAGAATAACAGAAATGTGAGTCAAATACACTATCTTCTGGTTCAAATATTCTTATTCTTAAAAGTGAAATAAACACACACTTACCTTTTCCTTCACCAAAGGCAAGGATCCCTATTTCTTTAGCGTTAAGACACGTTCCAAGACCTTTGCAGAAAGGTCAAAATGTTAGTAAAGTATTTCTCAAGGCCAACATTAAGAAAGAGATGAGCAAAGGTGTTGTTGTTTCATGAGACGTGTGAACACACCAAGGGTTACAGCATGGGTAGGAACGTCTTCAACGCCAAAGAAGTCGCTGGCAGCGGAGACGCGGGACCGTTGGTCGAGCTCAACAAGCATCACTTCAGCTTCAAGCTGCTGCTCCTCAGACGGCTCTATGAATGCCAACCTGCCTAATGTTGTGTTTCAAAGGAAACCAGTAAGATATCCTTTGAATGGCCTCTTCTCTTCTCCAGCTCTGAGTAATAATTTAACAATTATGCTTGAGAATCTGTAATATATATTACCTGAAGAGGAAATGCCAAGAAGGAGAAAATCAATGCCTCCCTTCGATGTAATAGCATTGGCAAAGGCTTTGCATTTGTTTGAAATAACTTCTTCATCCAGTGAGCCATCAAAGTCCATCAAAAATATATTCTCTGTTGTCGTTTTGTTCATTTTAGATGTATGCTCCCTTAAGAAATGAGAGCAAAGTGAGCAAAGAGCTTGGTACCAGGGTTGATGTCCACTGAGTCGAGCAAATAGGAACGCAAGAAGGCCTGTTGGCTTTGCAGCTCTTGCATGTGGGGTGCCAGTCCGTGGTACTCGTGGGCAGCAAAGGCCACAACATTTTTAAAGGACAAGCCCTCTTCGTTGTGCCTACGGACCAGTTCCTCATAGACAGCTGAAAGTGCAGAATCCACACCTTCAGTGAGAAAAGAAAAAAAACAACAGAGAGCAAAGGCAAATCAGTTTTCCATTTCACTGTGCATTTGAAATCGCGAAAAAGAGATTTGGCCAATCTTCACTCACCCAAACCGATCACAAACTGATTGGATCTTTGAATCAAAGAGGTCAGATGGTCAGCAACAACGAGCACAGCCTGTCTCGAGGTACTGTACGTGTGGGTGGGAATCTTCTCTCGCGAGAGGAGCTTCACATCGCCACGTATCTCCTTTCCTGTCTGGACAAATGTGGTGGCCTGCTGTGACGATGCCATTTGGATCAGAGGGAATGCAAAGCAAGATGTCCTGAATGGGCTGGAATTCCGTCTTGTGTGTTGGGGGTGCTGCAACAGAACGGAAGCAAGAAGTTAACTGATGGTTTAAGGCACTTCAATATATCCTGCTCTTCCCCGATTGGATCATTGGGCAGTAGTCTGGTTTTGCTATTTGTTAATAATTTATCCGACTGATTAATTACTGGAAAATGAAAAGTAATTAAGCTTTTATTTTTCGAGTAAATTGCCTTCTTAAGGTATTTGTCTTTCTTTTAAAATAAAGAAAATTCAACTTTGAAGACAAAAATGAAGAATAATATAATATAATATTATAAATATTTAAGTGTTTATAAAAGATGCTAACACTGTGTAAAAAAAGATATATCAAGGATTAAATAAAATGGTGAGGTGCAGATGGGATGATGAGAGTGCAGCCTGTGGAGATTATATCTCAATATTTTTACCACGACACTTTAATTTTATTATTTGATTTTGGAATGGTTGTTTTAATTTAAGGGTTTGGGTTCGAGGGTTAACAGAAATTAAAAGAACCAAAAAACCGCTGTCTGGTAACACACGCACCAACAAACTTCACACGCACCAACGAATTCAACACAAACCACTCAAAGGCACCACCACACACCTCAACAACAACAATAATGTACACTGGAGGACCCCCTGGCCAGACACCTGTTTCTAAGTAAGTAATCAATTCCCCATTCACTTGTTTCTGAAAACAACACTATTCTTATATAATGATGATCTCTCCTCCTTTCGATGAACAGGATCATTTTTAACAAATATGATCATGATGGAAGTGGCAGCATCTCAGATTCTGAGTTTCAGGACCTGTGCTACTCGATGGGCTACTATCTTTCCAAGGAAGAAACTGATCATGCTGTCAAAATGATTGACAAGTATATTTTTCTCCCACCAACCTCACTTAGTGCTCAACATCTTAATTTTAATATTCATAAAAATGCTCTACAGGGATGGCAGTGGTTCCATCACTTACAACGAGTTTCTTCAGGTAATTAAAGAGATACTTTCTTTACATTTTTTTTTCAAATAAACATGCTGTTTGGACAACAAATTGATTCACAACAACACAGTGGTGGAGGGGAAACGAAAGATTCAAGTCTCTTCAGCTGTCTGAGGAAGAATTGGCTACCCTGAAGGTATGTGGCGAGTACTTCAAGTATTTCGATGCAGATAAATCAGGCTCTCTATGCTCTAATGAATTCAAGTAATGCCCCCCCCCC
>CDFI01098479.1:0-12328 GCA_000826405.1 Acanthamoeba divionensis | reverse complement strand
AGACCACATCATCCTCCTTTTCACATTGCTAGTTTTGCTCTACTCTGTAGCTCCACACAGACACGAAAAGGAGAGAGACTACCACACGCTGTGCGTGCGTGCGTGCGTGCGTGTGTGTGTGCATGTGTGCATGTACAATAATTTGTTGTTGTCTAAAGTGATGCCTTGAAACATTTACCATCATCGTCATCAGCAACATTAGGTGAGGTAATACCAAAGGAGCAATATGACAAGGGAAACGAACGCCATGCCTCCGTAGACCAGCATGCGATCCATCTTTTGACGGCTCTCAATGACTCTCATTAGCGAACGGGACAGGTTGAGGCTGTTGGCTATGTCCAACAGCCGCCGCTGAGCTGCCTGGTTTTGTTGAACACATATAAGGAGGAGGATATAAGTTACAAGAAACCTTTGTCATCCACATTCGCTTAGCAAGGATGTTTGTTGGACTAATACACATGCATACCTTGAGAGTTTCGTTTTGTGAGCCTATTGCAGAGAGTATGGATCTGCCCATTTCGTGAAGTTCATCGGCACCACGGTGCGACCTGCATGCACAAAACTAATGTTAACATTAAATCTCACCCCCTCCCCATCTCTCTCATTTTCCTCCTGTGTACCCATTAAGCGTTTCACTTTCTTGATAGAGATTATCAATGGCTACTGATGTGCCCTGAACCAAAGGGCATTAATTCATTACACAATAACAAAAATTTGGAGAAGGGCGTAGGTACTCCATGTCTTCTGGTGGCACCTTCGAGCAGTTGGTGACGCTGGCGCTCATGGTACTCCTTGGTACGTCGCTTCTGCAGAAAGCTACCCATAGAGTTGCGCATCTCTTTGTACTCTTGTCCTAATTGCTCTATACGACTATCACCACGTTAGCAGTCAAAAAAGAATTGAAGAGAGTTTTCTTTCTTAATTTTGGGAAGGAAGCAATACATTCGCCATAGTTCCCTGCGCTTAATTTGAAGGGAGGGCAGTGCTTCTTCGAGTATGCGCACTTGGCCACCAAGCGTATTGAGATTCGATGAAATGAGCTCTTGAAGGGCAAGTGGGGGGTCCTCGCCCGCACCTTCAAACTGTTCAAAGCTTGATCGAAGGTCTAGCAATAGCCTGTAAGCAGACTTGTAGTGCTCATCAACCCCAGCATCCATTGAAAGAATGAAATGATCCGTCCTTCGTGTCACGACCACAAGACCCTTTTTTCTTGCCACGTCAGCAGCAAGGCCTTCTTTTCTGTAGAAATGCTGCAGCTGAACTTCGCAGCATTGAGTGAAGGGGTTTCGTTTTCCTCGAAACGCCAGCCCAACCTCACACTCTCGCACTTCGCTGATGCAAGGATACAACGAACAACAGCGCATACACAACGAGACCGACGAAGATGAGTTCACCTCCCTTGTGAACCAACAAGGTACATATGAAATACAAATCAAAAAAAAATCTAATCTGAACATTCTTCTCACTCCACATCACATCATGATTAAGGATGTGGTGATTTCTATTGGAAAATGGAAAAATGCATGGATGATAATGGAAGAAACTTGCTCGCCTGCTCTAAAGAAATGGCAGACTGGAGAAAATGTTATTCCGCTTTCAAAAAACAAGAGGAGCCAGCCAAGAGACAACAACAATAAAAATCCAATGAAGGAAAACGCCGCCATCGAAACCACACCGTGTCAGACTAAGGCCCATGGGCAGCTTGTCAATACACTATTTATTTATTTATGAATTTATGAATTTATGAATTTAGTTGCGTGTGGGCAAAAGCATGGTGTGCTTCCAGGTGGTAGTATTATTATTCAGGAGTCAGCAGTTGCTGCTGTTGCGATTGCTGCTGCTGCTGCTGTGGCGGTTGTTGTTGTTGTGGCGATTGCTGCTGAGGAGGCGTTTGCGTGACTATCGTAACAGCGACCTCACTGCAGGAGTTGACCACAGCTTGGCTCGCTGAGCCCATCGCGCCGATCCTCCTACACTCACCACCCCGCCACCAACACATTGAGCTTCCTCCATCTGGCTAATATATTACTAACCATACATTTCCCTCTCTGCCTCTCTCTCTCTCTCTCTCTCTGTGTGTGTGTGTGTGTATGTGTGTGTGGTTGGTTGGTTGGTTGGTTGCCTTCTCCAGTCGGTTTTGGGATCTGAGCGGCGGCCCATAATCACGTTGCGAGTGTGGACACGCTTGGCATACTCGCACACCTTTGCTCCAAAGCTGCTGGGGCTGTGGTAATGGAAGTGCAAGAACTCACACTTTCTCTTTGGTGGATGATTGTGGTGGCAAGATCACAACACGCAAGAGTTGAACGGGAGTCAGTACTAGGAAGATTTCTCAAGAAATCGATAGTTTCACGTACCCCAGCTTCATTACACATGGACATGTACCTTTCGTAGACCTTCACATTGTCTTTGTCCCAGTAGTGCCCTGACAGCAAGTTCGTTATCACAAAGACACAACCACTTATTGAAGATCTCACATACCTTCTGAGAAGGCGTGTACGTTGTAGGAAAAGAGCCTTTCTGGCAGGGTGCGAGGCACCTGAGCGCCGTGAAGGAGCACTAAGGTGTGGTCCTTGGGGGTGTTCGCCAGAGCATAGCGCATCGCCCTGTCGGCGCCCTCGCTGCCATCAACACACACGATCTCCGTGTTAGACCCTGTTTATTCAGGTGAACCATTCAAAACACTCTACAAAGAAAGAAAGAATCATTGAAACAGTGGGTACCTTTGGAGCGCCTGCCATCTAGAGCAAGGAACTCATCAGAATGCACGTTTAACATCTCAGGAAAAAGTGCTGGTGGTATTAAATAACGAGTAGTGGAAAGAGAGGTCAAAAAAGAAGAGGGCCGACACGCGCTCTCATCATCATCATGAACGTGAAGTTCTTTCAGCCTTCATCTTGCTGAAAGATGGCAGGCTCTTCACCCGCCTCCCGCTGAACTCTCACAAAAAAATAATTTCTGGTAATTCTGTTTCTTGTAAAATCATATCTATTAAATTCCCGCCAAATCATTGTTCCTAGAAAATGAATTTTGTCGTGTGGTGTGGCTTGTTTGCAGTGGTTCCTACAATGTCTGCTTGAAGTGGGGCTTGAGCAGCTGCGCGACCTGGCCTGTCTGTATGAGCCGCAGTGCAGCGTCGATGTCAGGTTTGAGGTAGCGGTCACGTTCATAGTGAGACACACAGCCGCGCACGAGCTCGTGCAACCGCTCCAGAGGCTCCGTCGTGCGCAGCGGCCGTTGGAAGTCGAGTGCCTGGCACGCCGTAAGAAGCTCTATCGCAAGCACCGTCTCTACGTGCTCCACGACCTGTCACGCGTCGTGTGAGAAAGGGAAGGAACGAATATATCAGCAAACGAGATGAGCTCATATCAAGAGAAGGCATGATTCTCTACCAGACGGGCTTTGCGTGCGGACCATCCGCCCATGGAAACGTGATCCTCCTTTCCAGCAGAGGTCGGGATAGAATCAACTGAGGATGGGTGTGAGAGCACTTTATTTTCAGACACCAGCGCGGCGGCTGTGCAGTGAGCAATCATGAAGCCGCTGTTGAGGCCGCCCTCTCTCACAAGGAACGCCGGAAGGCCAGACGAGGATGGATTGATTAGCCGCTCTATGCGGCGTTCACTGATCGAGCCTATTTCTGAAACAGCTATGGCTAAGTAATCCAATACCTTGGCTGGATACTCTCCATGGAAATTACCCCCTGGTACCAGCAAAAGAACAAACCGATCAGCCTAAATTTAATAATGATTATAATTATACCGCTCGAAGGGCGAGGGGAATAAAAACCTGATACTACAACGTTTTGTTCTGCTAGAACCATAGGGTTATCTGTGGCACTGTTCATTTCCTGTAGCAAAATCCCACGGACAAAACGTAACGTATCATACACCACGCCATGGACCTGGTCGCCAACCGAATGAATCAAGTATCAGTATCAATTGAAGTGACCGCGATGTTGACGAGTCTCAGGTTGTTATTACCTGAGGAACGCACCGCAGAGAATAGCTATCCTGAACTTTGCCACAGTTCTGATGTGAAATATGAATTTCAGAGGGAAAACGCTCTGAGTGCAATATCGAGCGCAGATGTCGAGCACACTTTACTTGGCCAGAATGGCCGCGCGCCTGCACGAACACCATGCCACAAGTTAAATACTAATAATGCTCTCTAGAAGAAGTAAATGTGGAGTTGTTTTGCTTCATTGTTCTGTGGCTGAAGTGAGTAAACCTTGTGTATTTCTTCGCGGAATGCAACAACAGTGCCCTTTAGAGCTTCAAGCGTTAGTGCTGTAATACCATCAGCGCATATGATCAGGTTGCGTGCTCGCACCAATGCTTCAACGCCTATATGTGTAGGTTGTATCAATTAATATGTTCACAGAAGCAATAAAACAGCTGTAATACCAAGGGTTTCAACAACTAGTACCAATGCTGGTAATGAGTTGGGTGCCATTGATCAGAGCAAGGCCCTCCTTGGGGGCAAGACTGAGGGGCTGGAGACCGTGACTTGATAGTACCTCACTTGCGTTTTCCCATTTACCAGAGCGCGCGTTCCACATCTGTCCTTCTCCCATGAGGCCAAGGGCCAAGTGTGCTAACGGTGCCAGGTCACCAGAAGCCCCCACTGTACCCTGCACCAGTGTCAATTGACCATTTAAAGCCCAAAGTTATGTTAGAGAATGCTATCTGCTGTGAAGAGGGGGATGGGTGTCACCTTTTCGGGCACGAGGGACAGACAGGATTTGTTAAAGGCATCAATCAACTGCTGCAAGGTAGTGGGTGTGATGCCAGAAAATCCTTTTGCGAGCACATTAATGCGCAAGATAAGAAGACCTCTCGTCTGCTCGGGTGAGAGGGGTTCGCCGGTGCCTGCTGCATGGGAGCGTATGAGATTCACTTGCAACTCTTGAAGCTTGTCCGCGGGGATGAGCACATTAGCGAAATTGCCAAATCCCGTGTTGATTCCGTAGGCAATCTCCCCTCGCTCAAGCAAGCCGTCTACAACGCCGCGACCAGAAGCCACCCGCTGCCATGCTTCATCTGTCAGTCCCAATCTTACGCTTCCCGACCTCAATCTCATAAATTGTTGCTCAGTTAAAGAATTACCATCCAAGAGGATCTCCTCACGAAGTTGATCTTGCTGCGCGTGCTGCTCGGCCATTGTTGAAGTTAGATTTTCCATATGTACTTGCCCAAAAAAAATGTAATTGAATATCAATCAAAGCAAATTAGAAAAATCAAAATAAATTCTTGACTCCCGACACCAAATGAGAAGTACGTGGTTGCGGTGGTGGGTGTTATTCGAGATGCTGATGGAGACAAAGTGAACAGCTACAACACTTTTGTGATTATGCTGCCAATCTCTGCTCCCAGTAAACCAAAAATACTAGGCGGGCACAAGACCCAGTTCTTGGCCAGTTAGTGGCCTCCAATCGAAATTTCAAATTCTCCGAAATAGTAACCACCAACGAAAAATCATATCCGTCCCTTAAATGATCCCAGCTGCATCGGCCATCACCACTGATAATGATTGGTCGGATTAAAGACCCTTGTTTCCTGGAATTGCTTGGCAGAAGGATATTTGTGACCACGAAAGAGGGATATTTTGTGGTTTTGGCTTTTTCGAGTTGTTGTTGCACGTTTCTTCTTTGATTTGATGATGACAAAAAAGTGACGCCACTTGTTTGAAACCAAACCATCCAAGGCCTTCTTTCTTTCTTTCTTTCTTTCTTCATGTGCGAAATATAACTACAAAGCGGGAGATGCGGGCGCGGCAGATGGGACACGGGTGGCCCTGCAACTTTTTGGCGCATTCCTTACAGCAAGCAAGATGCCCACACTCCAAGAAAACCGTCTCCACCTTTCTGTCCATACATACAATACATTGCTCTGCCTCCCGATCGTTGCCCTCTGGAATGCCAAAGGGGACGCCTGCTGCTGCTCCCCTGCCGCGGTGCGTCGACGCGGGAGACAGTGGTCCCTTGTCGACAATCATCAGCTGCTCTGTGCCCCCTGTGCCCTGAATCCCTCGGCTCCACTGTGTGCCTATGGGAATCCGAAGCTTGTTGCCGTGTGCCTTCACAAAATCCATCAGCGAAGCATACACCTGGAATAGAGTTAACACACACAACACACACATATGAAGAATAAGAATACGAATAACAATATATATCAGGAGGAGAAGGAGCACTTCATTTCCACGTGCAAATGAAGAAAGAACAAAATGAGGGAAGCTAACAATCACCTGTGGAGGCTGTTTCAGGGTGACACCAGCTGGCGCAACGCTAAACAGTAGGCAATGCTTAACCTTATTGCGAGAATCAACAAATGTGACTGCGAACGAGCCTGGATGGGTTTTACTGAAGCGGATCAAGAAAGTGCCCGTGGGTTTGCCGCTTAGCATCATTGTTGCCTCCACTGCTGGAATGAACCCGCACAACAAACTGTCCTCACCAACAACAGCCAAAACACAGCATTTAGTTAAACGATCAACTAGCCAGTGGTACTTCCACAATTGTTTGTATAGTGTGGCTCATTCCATCGTCATCATCCCTGAATAGTGCTCGCACACAGGAAAGGGAGCAGCATACAATAAAATAAAGGGACAAGAACAAAAGATTAGTCATTACCCTCCTCGCAGAGGCTTCGTCAATCTTTTGATGCAACCTTTAAGCGGGCCAAACCATTCCAAAAATGTGTTGAACTCATACGGAGTGACAAAACCATCATGTGTAAAATCTGCACACGGTCACGAGTTCAGAATTCAACGCATGAGGCTGGCGCAAAGGATAAACAGTGTTTGTGTGGGGTTTGGGGGGGGGGCTGTACCCAGATGGGCTTTTATGCCCTCTTCATCTCGCTCAAAAGAGGAATCTAGCCTCTCTTCTAAGGCATGAAAGAACGTGGCCCAAGGTACCAGTAGCATCTAGAGGGGAAAAGAGGGTTTAAGATGGGTGGGAAGGACGAAAGCTTTTTCCAGCCCTCACCTTGTCTCCAAACGAAGTCTTCCAAAATTCTCGTGCGGCTGGATCCATTATCATTGAAGCGCCCTTTGTCTCTCCCTCTGAGGGAAAAAGTGAAGAAAATTGATCCAATTTCTGCTTCAGAAGAAAGTCGAGCTTATATAATGTAATTTTTTGTTTCTCCCATTCGCTCGTCTGAATGATGGCGGCCAATGCATCGACCTCTTTGCGTGTTCGATCAACTGTCTGCTTTATTCCTTGTACGCATACATCAAACGCTACTTCATTTTGAGGCTCTGAAAGAAACGGAACCAATGTTGACCGAACAAGATTAACCGTAATCTTTAGTTCTGTGAGCTCGCTGTCGATATTAGACGCATACTTTTCCTCCAATTGATCTATTATATGTGCAATCTCGCTCGATTTGTTTACACAGGGCCAAATGAAGTGGTCTTGCATGAAAAAAAAAAGTGCAACAATTTATACAAAGAGATGGAAACAAGGAGTTCTCGTCGTGGTCACGCGAGGATTCTTTCAGCCTTTTCAGTTCTTCTTTTCAGATGATGATTTGAAAAAGAATTATACAGCCGGGGGGGGGGCACATCACAACACAATAACTTTGCGATCTCTCCCCCCCCCAGCATCCAAACTGGGATTTTTCGGGGTTTGGTCAAATGAGTTCACCCAAAGAGAGACACAATGATCAAACAAACCCTTTAATTAATTCAAATTAAGTGAAGTGTACCCTTGCTACAGTGTGCAGAATTTAAAAAATGGAACTTGGAAATGGGTTGCCAGCCTTGGCTTTTCTTCCTCTCTCAGGTGTCACTTGTGCCTTGAGGCTGCTGCATAAGACGTCCAGCAAGAGAAGGGGGAGGAAGCGGCCTCTGAACCTCTTGGGTTGCATCAAGGCTTGGTCCAATTGCTCCACCGGTCCATTTTCCACTGTTAATGGTCCCCATTCAGAAAAGGGTTTGAGGAAATGAGCATGTTCATGGAAAAGGAATCTTAAATACCTGGCAATTCTGCCTGGGGGAATTTTGGAATGAGCTGAAGAAAGAATAGCTGCTCCCCCTAATCCTCTTACTCCAGAAACAGAGGGCCGACTAACATCTGAAAGAGCTGACAACAGTTCCGCAGCACCTGCTCCTAATGTGTTTTCAGTTTTCAAGCACTCCTGATCTTAAGGGCTCATGGGAAGGCTTGCTCCAAGTACCTCGAAGTGGCGGTGGCCTGGACTGAAACTCTTCTCTATTAAAGACAGTCTGCACTGGAGTTGCTGAAACTGGTGTTTGGTCTGGAAGGGAAGGCGCAGATGAAGGTGTTGTATAAGTAGTGGATTGAGTAGGTACAGATGGAGGCGGTGTTGGGGATGGCTCTTCAAGACTAACAGGTTCTTCATTCTTTGAAAATGGTACAAAGGCAGGGAGGGACCCGGGTGCAGGGGCTGGTTTTGAAATTTTCACGTGTTGAAGGCCGGAGCCAGAACCTGACAGGGAGTCATTGTAAGATTTGTTACCCAGAAGTGAGAAGCTCCAGTCGTATTCTTGGTAGCTGATCGCCACTTTGTTCTTGTGAAGGGACAGCATGTTGAGAATAACTTGTTTTTGGGGTTCTTGCATCAAGCTGGCACACAAGGATAACACTTCTCTTGGCTTCAACATGAAGGGGCAGAGTTCAGAGAAATGATTTAATATAATGAAGAGGAAGCAAGATACTGTGTTACCTCACGCGCAATGGAGGATGACGAGGATGATGACCCAGCCCCATGTTGCAGCCAATCTCGCGTTCCCCACTCAATCGTCTTTGGAAGAAGCACCCTTCCTTGGGCCTCTTCCACTTGCACAGTGCTCTTTAATAATAAGATGGGTAATGAGAAAAATTTGCTGAGCCAGAAAGGGAAGAGGAGACGCTGTACAGCTAAGTATTGATGTGCGTTGAGACGAAGTTGTGACAGGACCTCGGTCACGTCGTAGACACTGACTGGAGGAGAAGAGGCCACCAAGTAGCTTATACCATAATTGAGCAAAGGCCTGCCAGGAGTTACAGCAAGGTCCCAGGTTTCTATCTCCTTAACCTCCCGCTTGCGCAGAGCTTTTGCCAACAACTTACCTCCTGTGGCGGCAGTGTATGCGTGGTTAAGTATATTGTCAAGGTGGGGGGATGATGTTTTTGTAGATGGTATACCAAAGATATCAGGATGGTTGAGATTTGCCCTAAGAATGGAGTATTCTATGTCTGCTAGAGAGAGACTAAGGCGGGATATTCTGTATGCAGCAGACTCCAGAAACTGTAGACGTGATAGTCCTGGCTGAAGAAATCACAATATATAGTTAAGTGTTGGGTTAAGCCATCTAAAATGAGGAGAAGTAGAAACCTCTGGAGCACCAAATTCCACATGAGCATGAAGGAGGAGAAGATGGTAGACATTCAAAAAGAATGCAAGACGCTCCTGGTCAGACATCCCTTTTATCACAACGGTGGTAAGCTCTCCTGTTGCTTTCACGAAAGTCTCATACCTGGAAGTGGATTGAAAGATTGATTAATTAAAATCAAAGGAAAAAGAGAAAGGGAAGCACCTTGGGTCCAAAAAGATACAGGAGATGGTGTGGTCTCCAAAAGCCTCAAAAAGGAAAGCATAATCCTGATAGATTCCCAGTAAAGTAGTTAGTAAAGACTTGGCTACTTCATGGGCCTGCTTCGTTGTGTCCCGATTCCAAGGATAAACCGTATTCAATTCCACCTGAAGAGAGATAGATGCATTGCAAAACAATTAGGAAGCAAAGAACTTTTGTTTTGGGATCAGGAACCCTCACTTGTCCCCCATCGGGTTTGTTGCTGGTAGTGTCTGTCTTTGGAAGCATTAAGCGTTGTGGCCTTCTCTGTATAAAGGCTAGGTTTCTGCTCCTGTCCTTCTTTTCTGCTGCTCCTGATGCTCCAGGGAGCACACCCCATAGCAGAAATGATACTGTTACATCTACTACTTCGTCCAAGTTTGAAGGCATCTTTTGCTGCTTCTGTAATTTGGAGAGGTAGTAGTTGATAATCTTATGGAGATCTTTCATCCACTCATTCTTCTCAGTCTTGTTTTTCGCCCTGATGGTATGGAGCTTCTTTCTGTCCATGCGCACGAGCTGGAATGAACGATCAGCAGACCCTGCAAAGCCAGAGTCAGAGTATAAAGAACACAACAGAGCATAAAGAGAGCCAGGGAGATAATTACTATCATTGCCTATGTCTCGTATAAGGACAAGGTCCATTGGAATGATTCCCTTAACAGCGAATCTTTCGTGGTTGAGACGCTTGCGGCGGGCATAAATAAGGATGTCATTGAAGAGAAAGAAATGTCTCTCCTGCTCTGCTCCCTTGGGAGACAGCTTTATCAGTGCTCCCTCCCGTATGAACTTACGTCTTGTAGACACCAAATCCAAATCCTAAGCAGACACACAGCCATATATAGTCTTGAGTCATGACTAATCTAGCTTGATTCATCCTTAATAATTAAATGAAGGGCTGGTTACTCCAAGTCCAGAGAGACGGTAGTATATGGTGAGGATCCGCTGAAGATCAGAGGAGAGCACTTTACTGGACTTGATGTAATTAGCCACGGCCTTCGTCTCCCTTTGGGCCTCCTTAATGTTTGTCATGTCCTCGCTGTCCTCAGGAAGATGAGTAAGTATCTCCTGTAGAAGTTTAGAGAGGGAAATGTGCTTGGAGTAAAGAACATAGCAAACTGAAAGGAATACTACATTCTATGGAACTGAACAGGTACCTTGAAGAAGACGCTGTATTTGAGGATGCGGTGCAGGGGTTTGCTGATGAAGTCAAATATTTTCTTACCATTTAGCAAAGGGTTCTGGTGCACTGCCTGGGGGAGGACAGCTCCAATAATTGGCACACACATTCATCTGTATACAAAAATGCACAAAGGAAGGGGAATGGCCCACCTTCCATAAGGACTTAAATGCTGGTATCTTCTTGGCGTTGGATATGGCAGCAAAGGTGCTCTCATAGTTGTCGCAGTACATACAATACAGCTTGTACCAACGGGACTAAAAAAACAGACAGACTAAATCATGAGGCTCAAGTGTGAGGATAAAGGAGGGACTTTTTCATACCATGCTGAGAAATATGGATCCAATTTTCTTGAAAAGTGTATCCTTAGGATAGGACTGGAGTTGGCACAGAAAGTGGCAGTTGACCTTGTGGATGAATTCAGTGGTGGACACAATCTCCATTGTGGACTTGCGGTCAAGAATTTGACTCTGTCTGAGAGGCTCGACCACTACTTTCACTAGGATATCCAACTCGTTCAGGTAAGTATTCTCAGATTGAAGTAGTCCTCCCAGAAGCTTCATCAGGTGGGCAGTTCTCTTCTCTACGGTCCAATCTCCATGCTTTAACAGCAATAATATTAGTTGCTCACCTTTCTGGCTCTGCCATTAACACTGTCTCCTTTTGTACTGCACACATAGGTATAATTACCTCCTCGTTTAGCTTCTGCTTTCTCTTTTCTTTAGCAATCTTCTCCTCCTGATCTTTCTTCTGCTGGGCCATCAGGATCATGGACATGCTGCTGCTCGAGCCCTCCATTGCATCTTCCAGCACCAATTGCCTTGTGGCTTCAATCAGTCGCTTCCCCTTTTCGAGTTTATCTTCCTCTCCTTCAACTACTTCCTCTGTGCTTTCCTCTTCCCCTGATTCCTTGAAAGTTTCTAAGATATTTACATCTGAGGGGGGGACCTTCCCTGCTTCTGCACAACTAAGGGAATAGACAGAAATTGTTTAACCAGAAAAGTTCCCTACTTAGGGGTGGCTCAGGAGTGCTCACTTATTTGTGGGTGGAGGACGAGCAGGCTTTGGTGGAAAGTTGGGAATCTGTTGCACGGGCCACTCCTTCGAAGCAATCCTGGCACTTTCTCTAATTGCATCCTCTTGCAGGTCGTCCTGTGGGTCTTCACTGGCTTGAGGAGTAGGCTGCTCCTTGGGTTCACATGAGACAGGGGCTTGGGGAGTTCTCCCTACAACAAGTATATTTGTAAGTCAGGTTAATTGGACGAATTCCAACACAAGAAAGAATGTCTCCTGAAGGGCGTACTTGTCTCTTTTTCTTCAGCATGTGAGAGAAAAAAGTGTCTGGAACCGGGGTGGGTGGTGCCCTCTCCACTGGGCATATGAGGAGCCCTCCAACCTGACCTGGGCCTCCCTCCTGGAGGGGGCAGCTCCTCAGGATACTGCACTGTTCCTCCTGATTCTGGATACCCCCCTGGTGACCAAGTTGGAGCAGCCTGGCCAGCTTCTGTCCTTTCCCTCACGGGAGGAACATACATCTTGAATCAAAGTGTTCTGGTGCAGCTGTGTTGT
>CDFI01098466.1:0-16022 GCA_000826405.1 Acanthamoeba divionensis | reverse complement strand
TGCCTCTCTCAGACTGTATGTCCTCCACCCAACGGGCAGTGTCCATGAAAGATGTTCGATTAGCGACATCGTAGACCACGATAGCCACAGAAGAGTTCCTGTGAGGGACAGGATGAAGTTGAACTGAGCATAGGGTCTCCCACCAGGAAGGGAATTGAAAGTGGGGGAGGAGAGAAAGCATAGGGGGGGGGGTGACTGGTTTCCTAGATGTGACACACTGACCTGATGTAACTTGGTATCAGTGAACGAAATCGTTCTTGACCAGCTGCAGCAGGTGTGGTTTTAAGATTAATGGGTCGACAAGCTTACACATCATTATCAACAACATCAACAACAAGGAAGAGAGAAAGGTGGTCCTGGTACCTGTGTCCCAGAGTTGGAGTCGGATGGTGGTGTCCTCCAGATAGATTGTTTTGGAGAGAAAGTCTATTCCGATAGTGGCCTGATATGTGTTGTCAAACGTGTCATACATGTATCTGGTGATGATGGACGTCTTTCCTACTGACTGGTCTCCCAGGAAAACCAACTTGTAGCGAGCAAGAGGGTTAATAGACATGACTGGTGTGGTGTGGTGTGTGTGTGTTCACAAAAGGGATGCACAAGTTCAGAGGTCCTC
Organism: Acanthamoeba divionensis; assembly: GCA_000826405.1. Taxonomy (NCBI): domain Eukaryota; phylum Discosea; order Longamoebia; family Acanthamoebidae; genus Acanthamoeba; species Acanthamoeba divionensis. Next base: position 15,406 of record CDFI01098466.1, on the reverse strand, counting down.
CTTTGGTTGCTGCCTTCCTTCTCTCTTCTTCTTCGAACGTGGGAAAAAATTCAATTTTATTATTATTATTATTTAAAAAAAACCAGCGAAAAAGGTAAGAGAGAGAACAACTCTGAAGGGAAAGAAGAGTGAGACAAGACAAACTACTCCCCCTTCAAAAGTGGCCAGGGGAGGATTGGTGTTGTTGTTAGATGTCACTAGTGGCGGCGGTGGTGGTTTCACTTGCCACATTCTTTCGCCTTGCCAAGGCAAGCAAAGCCTCTGGGCTGGTCAATTCATCGAGTGCTGCAAAATGTTTTACCTTCAGTTTGCACCTCTCTTTTCTTCTGTCCGTCCACGAGAGTGTCTCAGACATTGCGATAGCTCTTTTTACCATATCTAAATCAATTGCCCTCACCCACAAATTTACCTCTGCAAAGAGAACCAATGGACGGGATGGATGGACGAGATGGAGTTGTTAATAAATATACGTAATATTTTATTTGATAAGAGGGAAGGAGGGAACAAGCAGGGATGAGGTACCATTGATTTTATCACAAATGGCTTGTGCGTCCATTTCAATTAGCCCTGGCTCTTTTGCGTTTGTTGTTCCCAGGTGGCGGCACACTAGTGCCACAAGGTCTTTCAATACAAGCGGCTGTGATGACCCCTGGGCAACAGTGGTGACCTTTCGCCTTTTCTGAGAGATAAACAAAAATACTCCAACAACAAGAAGAAGAAGATCTCGTACCTTGGGGGACACTTGCTGATAGAGTTGATTATAGGCCATTTGAAGCTTGTTACAGGCCTTTTCCCGTTCACGGGCCTGTCATTCTCTTTCAGAGGCCTCTCTTATCCAGTAAACTTCACTTACACGGAGCTTGTCTATTAGCGATACTTCTCTTTCATGGGCCTCTTTTATCACATCAACTACCCTTTCACTGGCCTTGTCAACTCTGTCAGAGGCCTCTCTCATCCAGTAAACTTCAGAGTCACGGACCTGTTGCTTCAGTGACTCTTCTCGTTCACGGGCCCTTTCATTTGCAACTTGCAACTCTTGAATTCGCCTTTTCCACAACATAGGCTGCCAGCATTCTTTTCTCTATAACGTCTAGAGAAGTATTGGAATAGGCGGTCTTCATCTTCAAGGGGCGCCCTGTCGTAGCATTTCAGGAGATCGAGATATCTCCTGTAAACTCCCTCATTGGCCGCTAGGAGATTCGGGATTTCAGACAGAATCTCTGCGGACTCAACTGAGCCTATCTCTTTATTAATCAAAATATGTCATCCTACATTTTCCCCTTCCTTTTATACCCAAACACACACACACACAGTTGTTAATTGTTCTTTTCTCTGCATACACACACATGACACATGTGTTACAATAAAACACAAAGTTTATTTTACACTCTCTCTCTCTCTTGCACACTGCAAGACACCCACAGTAAACCTTCTGCTTTCCAATAGGTTATGGGCCCACACTAAACATATAATAAACAGACAAGACAAACAAACAAAAGCACAACATACAATACTGACTTAACAAATAATAAAAGCACAGCTCACAAACACTGACTTTACAACCAACAAAAGCACAGTTACACAAATGCTAACTTTAACAACAACACATCAGTGACAATGAGTAACACCATCACTTCTTCTTCCTTCACTCTTATAGTACTCAAAGATGGCCTTAACTTTATAAAGTGACAACACTCTATCAGGTTGAACCTTATGTCAAAGAAGCTTTAAGGCATAGTAAACAAGACAAAGGTCAGGCCTGTTGATATTGCCCTCAATAATAATAAAAATAACAGTAATGTGCAGATTGTATACTAAAATTAAAATAAACAAATAGATTTTAAACAATGTAAAGAATACATGCTAGGCATTCTTAGGCTATCCATTGATCCTTCACTATAAGAGATTATAGTGAACATCAACAACCCTATAACAGCCTACAAAGTAATCTGCACCTGCTACCAACCCAACTAGATAAACAGGTGTGTACACCTCTTTAGTGCCCTCTATTACACTAAGATAAAAGAGCACTAAATATTACATTTACACTTTGATGCTCTTGATAGCATTGTCAGACAACTCATAGTTCACAACTGTGTAGTTGACTCTGTAATGCTAAGGTCAATTACAATTGATTCCCTCCCTCTCTCTTATAAACTAATCAAGCTTCATCTGAGAAACATTGATGTTTCTTAGAACTAAAACACTCTATAGTTGACATTGCTCACATATGAGATCTCTCTCAAGAGCAGTATACTGACAAACAAAGAATCATTGCTCTATGTACACATGCCACAGCACCCTCACACTTAATGCCATCATCTTCATCAAGGGAGAAACAGGTCCAACTATAAGGTGAGCAATTGTACCCAGTGGCCCAGGATGGAACACCATGGTCATCAGCAAGGACATATAACATATGGTGGCAAGCAACATGTGGCCATCACATACTCATACTGTAGCTACAAAGGCCACAGTTATAAAGAGTGTAGAAGATGCCTGTGGGAAGCTCTACCACTGTCCAGATATCAGCCACATTGTAATGACAGAGCTCTTGAGAGGCTCTACATGATGGCAGCATACACACAAGCAGCTGATAATAAATGTCACACTTGGTACCTTGACTCAGGGGCCACCTCTCATATGACCTGTCACTGTAATTATTTACATGACTACAGTGTGCTTTCTTCTAACACCATCATGCTAGGTGACAACACTACCATCTCTGTGACCAGCATGGGCACAGTTTGTAGAATGATATGCAGCAACAGGCACTCTCATGCCATTATGATCACCAATGTCTTACATGTCCTATAAGTTGCCAAGAACCTGATTTTGCCCAACCACATTGTAAAGCAAAGGTACTTCTTTGTCTAGGACCACAATAGCTACAGTATCATCTACATGGAGACAGGTGACCTCTTCTTACATATAAAACCACATAATGGCATGTTATGTGTTCTTCTACAAGTCAAGCTAGCTTCTTTCTAGGTCAATGCTCTCTCACTCTCCACCCCTTGCTTCTCTCTTTAACTCCTACATTGCCACTTAGGCCACATAGGAGAGCATTGCCTCAAGTAGGCACTTAAGGCACAAGGTGGCCACTTTGCTATAGTGGCTTGCCAATCTCTAGAGCAGTGCATACTCTATATTTAAGGCAAGCATACTTGTAAGGCAATTGACAAAGGCCCTGCTAATAGAGCAGAGTTACTTATACATCTAATACATTTAGATATATGTGGGCCCTTGCTTCCTTCATTCTCTCACACTGTATATATGGTCTTGTTCATTGATGATCACACTCACTATGCATATGTATATTTCATACATGTAAAGAACAAAACACTCACTAAGTTCTAGGAGTTCATTGCTGCCAATGAACACCATGGAGCTGTGCAAATGCTTTGCTCAGATTATAGTAATAAGTACAAATCAACAGTATTTCAGAGGGTACTGCATACAAAGGGCATCTTATATGACCCCACACCAGTCTACACCTCTGAGTACAATGGTGTGACAGAATGATTCAATCACACTATCATCACCATAGTAAGAACCATACTGCTAGATGCTCAACTGCCAGCATAATACTGGGCAGAAGTAGTCAATACTACAGTGTACCTCAATAATCACATGCCCATCAAGGCAAACTAGAGCATTTCATTTTATAAAATGTAGACTAGTCAAAAGCTCAATTTCTCTCATATGTACATCTTTAGATGTAAGGCACTACTACATGTGCCTGCCCAACTACACACTAAGCTGCAGTCACACACACATGAAGCCATTTATATGAGACCTACTAAAGACACCTTACATCATCATGTCTGGATCCCATCAAGACACAGTGTCAGAATCATATGATGTCACCTTTGTAGAAGAACTAGCATTAGAGCTCTCCTATATAGTTGATGTCACTCTTACTGCAAAGTCCTTTCTGACACTGTCAACCTATGTATATGAAACACTAAAGGTCACAGCCACCAAGCCACCCTTTAGATTTTAACACATCTATAACAGTGAGAGCAGCAGCAACAACAAGGACATCTTCCTCACACCTAGGCCAGTCTCTGGCAGCTAGAGTCTTCCCTCAACACCAGCCAACAATGTTGATCCTTATAGTACCCCACTATCCCAACTAATATAGCTAGGCTCTCAAATGCTTGCACCTACCTCTCACACTCTTACACAATCAAGCACTGTTGTAGCACCTATGCCTACATCTGTGTACTTTACACAAGCCCTACTAACCACTCTAATGGCATGTGTAAAGGGCATTCTCACACTAACACACTCTACACAAGCCCCACCAACCACTCTAATGGCATGCACCAAGGGCATTCCCTCACCTGTGCACTCTATGCTAGTTGTGCCAACCACATTACCTATATGCACTCAGCACAGTTTGATGTCTGCATGCCCTGTGCTGACAGCACTGACCACTTCACTGATGTGCACATAGTACATAACAGCTCCTGTGAGCTTTACACTGGCTCTACTACTATACATGCAACATAATATGACCCTGAATGTACCTGCATGCACCACTATGCCTTCTACACTACTAAAAGCATACACATCTACAACATTGGTTACACATGTATACATGTAACCTTTAACTTCATCATCATCATCTAAAGCAACACAGCCTTCACTCAATGACTACAACAACATTTTAAACAACTTTACACTTTAACTAACATATACTTTTAACCACATTAGAAAGAAGAACACTAATCTCTTAGATGGTGACACCTGGCAAGTCAATGATCTTCATCACCATGTCACCATTGTACAGGGTCCTAACACACTTGAAATATCAATGACCTCTAACACTTATATGTAAGCTATAGCCTTATTAAACATATCTTAATAACAAGACACTATAAAATAAGAGTATAACTCCTTGTTATATAATCACACATATGCTCTTGTCTCTCTTTCTGTAGGTCATAAAGCCATATATATCAAGTGGCTCTATAAAGTCAAGTGTACTGTAGATGGCTTGGTGGAGCACTACAAGGCACACTAGGTCATAAAGGGATTCTTTTAGATCTATGGCATCAACTATGATGAGACCTTTGCCTCAGTTGTATACTTTGAAAATCTATGCCTTCTTCTTGCCTTAGTGACCACCTTTGACTTCAAAATCTATCAGATGGATGTAGACTTTACATTTCTACATGTGTACCTTACAGAAGAGATTTATGTAACTTAGCCTAAAGGGTTCACTTCACCTGAGCACCTGTAATATGTCTACCACCTGCTCAAGAGCCTCTATGGCCTCAAACAAGCATCTTATACATAGAACAAGGCCATCAATACTCACCTTTAGTACAATGGCTTTGTTTTTACCAATATAGACCCCTGTATCTACATATGTCACAAGGACCAACAGGTTACAATCATCTTACTTTATATAAATGATTGCACTATTTGTGCCAACTGTATACTCCTATCATATGTCAAGCATGTGTTTTCTTTTAATAAAAATTTAAAATCAAAGATCTTAAAGAAGCCTCTTCCATCCTTAGTATTAAAATAATAAGAGATAAAGTACTTAATATCTTCAAGCTGCATCAGACTGGTCACATTGGTGCCATCTTAAGCCAATTTAATATAGAAAACTATAAGTTACAGTTTATACCTATAAAAGTAGGCCTTCACTTACCTAAGCTTAATGCCATCCTTAAGAAATGTATCAACATCTCATACTAATAAGCAGTGGGCAAGCTGCTCTATCTGTCTTAGGCATTGAGGCTCAACATTGCTTTCACTATCAGCAGCCTCAGCAGGCATGTCAACACCTTCAATGACACCCATTGGACTGTAGTGAAGTACATATTGTGTTATCTACAGGCAATGTATAACTCTACCATCTGCTATAATAAGCATACAGTCTAGCCAAGTAAACCCTAGCACAGTCATGCCTACTGCTTACTGTGATGTTGATTGAGGCGGCAACCTAGATAACAGGTGCTCCATGACCAGTTACATCTTCTACATCTACAGTAGTCCTTTTGCCTAGTCATCTAAAGTATAACTAACAGTCACACATTCCTTTTGTAAAGCAGAGCTGACTATGATATCTAAAATGGTCAAACAGGCACTTTACATCCACAAGCTCTTCTCACCACTACAGTTAAGCCTTAAGTATCTCATCTAGATACTTAACAATAACTAAAGCATGCTCAAGCTGGCCAATGACAGGCAGCAAGTCTACTACCTAAGGATGAAGCACTATGACATCAAGCTTCATCACATGTATGACTCAATTGTTGCTAGCATCATCTCACTACATTACTGCCCCACAGAGCAGATGGTCATAAACATGCTGACTAAAGCACTAGCACACCTCAAGCTTGCCTATATCAGGCAGATTGAGAACTTTTATTATTGAAGCAAACTCCCACAGTGATGATTTTGACCAAAGAGGCATATTGAAATAAGCAGTCTTCATCTTCAAGGAGCACCTTGTCTTAGCATTTTAAGAGATTGAGATATCTCCTGTAAACTCTTTCATTAGTCACTAAGAGATTCTAGATTTTAGACAGAATCTCTGCAGACTCAACTGAGCCTATTTCTTTATTAATCAAAATATGTCATCCTACATTTTCCCCTTCCTTTTATACCCAAACACACACACACACAGTTGTTGGTTGTTCTTTTCTCTACATACACACACATGACACATATGTTACAATAAAACACAAAGTTTATTTTACACTCTCTCTCTCTCTTGCACACTGCAAGACACCTACAGTAAACCCTCTGCTTTCCAATAAGAAGAACGTTACAATACAAAGGATCAAATATATGTAATAAAATTTTAACATGGGTGAATAAACATTACCCAAGTAAATCTGTGCAAGTGAGCAGAGAGAGCAGAAAGCAGCGCAGCCAGAGATCAGAAGAAGTTGTAGAACTGGGTGTTAAGAAGGCTCTTCAGGTGAGAGACCTTAAGTTAGGCCTCACATTGTTCATGAAGTCTCCACTTACCTTCAAAAGTCTATACTTCAGCCACAATCTTGTTTTCAGCTTCTTCTTTCTCAGCCATCATTTTGAGGTTATGAAATCAACTTAGTGGGCAGTGTGCAAAGCCAGGCCAGAGAGTTTATTAGACGCCTTCAAGTGCATGTTTATTGAGATGAGCAATGAAAACAGCATGCTTTCGTAAATGCTCTGTCTGTAGTGGCTACTTGCCTGCCGATCTGCAGGCAAATGTTCCCGCCAAAATTATTGAATAATGATTGGCTCAACATCAAATGGATTAAGGTAGCTTTTTTAAGTTAAATTTAACTTGTTGCTCCCTGCATCTAATATTCATAATAATATTATTAATAAAAATGTTTGCCCCCCCCCCCAAACACAACATTTTTTCTGCCGCTGGCCATGGACATGGGAACCAACAACAAGCAAGAAAAGGTTGTAAGGATAGGCTGTTCTTCAGCATTTTGGGGCGACTCAGTGACTGGAGCATGGCAACTGGTCAACTTTGAAGGATCCAACTTGGACTACCTTGTGGCCGACTACTTGGCCGAGGTCACCATGGGAATTCTTGCTCGAACAAAAGAAAAAGTAAGACCATCGAATCCAGAGTTGGTGATGTCCAATGTGAGCTTTCTTCTTAGCTGTCTAGATATCTAGATGTTGACCAGTTGAAACAATATGTACACAGTCTCTCACTGTCTATTCTTACCCTTCAGCCCACTGAAGGGGCAAGGCAAGGTGGATTCGTGAACGAGTTTGTGCAGTCTGTTTGGAAGCCACTAATGAAGCAGTGCTTGAAGAATAATATCAAAATTGTGACGAATGCAGGGGGTATGTGAACTTCCTTCTCTTCACTTTGCAATCGTTCACTGAACAAGAAACACATCATTTGGTGAAGGTATGAATCCAGTTGCATGCAAGGAGGCTATCGAGCAGGTAGCCAGAGAGGCTAACCTTGAGCCCATTGTGGCTGCTGTTTCTGGGTACTAAGATCTGAAATCTTAGGAAAAAGATGCACCACAAACAATCTCTCTTTCTTCAAATGTAATAGGGATGATTTGATGCCACTATTTGAGGAACTGTCCAAGAGCAAAGCATTTGAGACCTTTTCAGAGGTTGAAGGAGAACCTGAGCCAATTTGGCATCAAGTGCCTGGATGCAAACTGATGAGCTTCAATGCGTATCTTGGAGCCATTCCCATTGCTAAAGCCCTCAATGAAGGAGCTCAGATAGTAGTTACAGGTATGTAGAGAGCAGAGAGCAGAACAAAGAGCAGAACTGTATGGAAGAAGAGGGAGCCATTATATTTATAAGCAATTGTATTTTATCTCTTTTGTTTATTAAAACTAAATAGTGCTATTCTTGGTTTGACCAACCTAAAGGTCGCTGCGCAGATAGTGCTCTGGCGTTGGGCCCATTGATGCACGAGTTTGGTTGGAATGAGACAGACTACGACTTGATGTCAAGTGGCAGTCTTGCAGGACACATCATTGAATGTGGTTGCCAGGTGCTTCTAAATATCACTTCTTCTAGCTCTATATAATCATGCTTAAGCATTGAGAGTCCTAAAGAGTTTATAAATTTATTTGAAATGCTAGGCCACTGGGGGTAATTTCACTGATTGGGAGCTATCCATTGCTGGAGGAGAGGAGGTAAATGCACAATTAATATGATATGATAGAAACATGCCATACATCACACTAAAATATCATTTAGGGCGTTGAACCTGGTCGAGGTTGGGACAATGTAGGTTTTCCTATTGTTGAATGTAAATCCGATGGCTCTTTCGTTGTTACCAAGCCAAAAGGTACCCTTGAGTTGTTAGTAAGAGGGAAACTTGAATCCCAGAAAGTATCTGATAGCTAATATCTTTGTATTAAAGGAACTGGAGGAACTGTTACAGTTGGCACAGTGGGGGAACAAATGCTCTATGAAATACATAACCCTGCCGCATACATTCTTCCTGATGTGATATGCAACTGGCAGAATGTCAAGATAACACAGTTAGAAAGCAATAGAGTTCTTGTTCAGGGTTAGTAGTAGTCTTCCCTAAACTTTCTTCTTCTTCTGCACCCCTTCATTTACCTCTTGTTCTTTATTTTGCTGTACAGGGGCACGTGGAATTGCGCCCACGCCTTACCTTAAAATATCTGCAACATCCGCGGATGGATGGAAGATAGGAGGTCTGACATGATTTGAATTGTTGGTGACAGACAGTTTTTATGTAAGGGCTCTATTTTGAATTGTCTTAATCTCCAGGAATGTTGTTTATTGGCGGTATTGATGCTAGAAAGAAAGGAGAAGCAGTGGCTGATGCTATTTTAGCAAGAACCAGAAGGATACTTACTATGAGAGGTAACAAGGCCTTCACAGTCAATAACAAAAGCACTTACAAGTGTCGATTTAATTAATTTACAGATCATTTATAGGATTGCCAGACTTCTCAAGAACCAAAATTGAGATTATAGGAGCTGAGCACAGTTCGTTCGTCCTTCTCTTTTCTTTATCTATTGATTTTACACAATGCTAATACAAACAGTCAATCAATCTTGCTTGTGGCTAACCCATCTACCCTTTATAACAATAGCTTATGGCCCTCATGCAGCACTGGGTGCAAAACAAACAAGGTATTCTGATTCTGATCTCTTTCTCTTTCTCATGATACTGAATATTTTCACTCAATACAAGAGAGGTAATGGTCCATATGCAAGTTCATCATAAGGATCCTACGGCCTTGGGTATTTTTGCTCGTGAAGTCGCACCTGCTGCTACTGCAATGGCTCCTGGTACCAACGCTCCTATCTATATTACCACTACACCAAACTGGATACTAAACAGAATTACGTTTTAGGAATCTCTGGAGGAGGTACAGGGAGGCCAAGGCCACAGGTAAACATGAAATCAATCATCTGTCTAATACAATAGACCTTCAACCAATTACAATACTCGCTAACCAATTACAATACAACTACCTACATGAAGCCTCTCATACGACACTCGGCAGCTTTGGTCAGGCGAGAGTTTGTACCAGCCACCGTAACTGTGGGAGCGAAGACTATCACTCTGCCACTAAGTACTGCAGACTATACGCATAAAGTTCCTCCTGTCTTTGTATCAAATGCCACTTCGTATCGATTTCCTGAGGTATGTCGAGAGAGCAGAGAGAGAAGAGAGAGAAAGAGAAAGAGAAAGAGCTCATCATTTCTTCTTCATTAAGGGTCTGGAAATGGTGGAAACTCCTCTCATCTCATTATGTCTGGGCAGAAGCGGAGACAAAGGTATTATGATACAAGAATGAATAAATGCAATTATATTATTTATTGTTGCTGACTGCCCATGGCAATTCATGTTGTTTTGTAGGTGATGTGGCTAACATTGGTCTTATATCTCGTGACAAACAATTCTATCCATTCCTTCTTGCCACTCTCACTGAGGAGGTCTGACCTTTCAGCTGCAAAGCAAAAGTCGTAACAAGGCTCCATCTAACCAACTCTTTATATTTTTCTCTTCTTCAGGTTGTTTACAATTACATGAGTCACGTCGTAAAGGGCAAGGTCAAACGGTTTGAAGGTATTTCTCTTTCACACACCACCACCAACCATCGTCACATTGTGTTATTTATCTCTCTTGCCATTCCCTTTAGTGCCAGGGATTTGTGGGCTCAACTTTGTGCTCACCCAAGCCCTCGATGGTGGAGGCCTTAGCTCGCTTTACATGGATAGACAGGGCAAGGCCTATGCCCAGATGCTCTTATCTTTGCCTGTCGTAGTGCCAAAGGCGTGGCTCCAAAGTGCATCACACAAACTTTGAGGACTCCACAGGGCTTTTCGCTTTCAGACTGATAAATATTTGGCCTGGTAATAAATCAAAGGGTAAATTACATTTAAAGCGGTTATTTTTACAAATTAAGAAGATTTTGCGCTGTTTTTGTGCAGTTTTTTCAGTTGGCGCCAAAATAACCAACCGTTTGGGAAAGAACCTGCACTTTATTTCCTGGTAGGCGAGTGACAGTTCTCACCAAGCTTCATAGTCCCCCTCTGTGTAAGATCGGGCCAGCTTCTAGGATTTTCTCTTGGTTGTACGAGCTAATTAAGAGATCTACTCCATCACGTAAACATATATTTACTATTATTTTGTGAAAATGAGCACAGACAGCCGAAAGCAAAGTAGGATACAACCTCAAAATCTGCGTTTGCAATTTGATTCCTTGGCGCAGAATCGAAACCAATTGGTTCAAGACTGTTTGGATGAAGAGGAAAAATTGCCCTCTTTTGAGGAATTGACTGAGATGTTTAACAAAGAAAATGCAGACAACGTAGCACTTACACAAGGTAAAACTTCAAACGTTTCCAAAACTCGCACTGCGTTCCAGAGCAGAAGGACACTTGGCCAGAAAGCCACGATTGCCACGCCGACTAGACCCCCGTTGGTCAAAACCAAGAAGCTCAAACAGATCAAAACGGTTGCTCAGGATAGACGTTCAGTGCTGATCCAGGAAATCATGAAGGAGGTAAAGGAAAGTTCTTCATTGCTGTTTAATTCGGCCTCTGGACAGGCCACCTCCACATTGTTGGCTGGGCCTGCTGGGAAGAAGAAGGCACAAAGCATGACCCCCTTGGAAGCGGCCAGGCTTATGTGCAGAAGGAAAGAGGCACAGCAGCAACAGATGTTGCAGGATCAATTGTCTGCCCACACCACTGCATCCACACAAGAACGACCACGAGCACTGCTATCGCGGAGCAACTCACTTGACCTTGCAGATCTCTGGGCTGGTAAGTAGACAAAACAACAAACATTGACAATGTAGTCTTCCCTCTAAAAACCTTTCTCGTGTACAACAGTTCGCAATCTTGGTACTCAGGATGCCGCAAGTTCTTTACTTTCAGCAGAGGCTCCTTGCTCTTCTGGATCTTTAATAAATGACGCGCCTTCTGGCTTAGGTGACTTCCTTCTCTCTCCTTTCTGTTGGCACTCCAGTCATCCATTAACACAAACCTCGATTATTGTTTTGTCTAGAACAAGGACTGAAAGCTGAGAGGCGCAGAAGGCGATCTCGCTCAGTGGGCAACTTCCAGGACCTGTTGGACGAAGAGGAATCCAAACCAAAAGAGAGGTTTGTAGTGCTTGCTCCTTGATGATTAAACCTGTTGCGCTCATCATCTCACTGACTGATCTCTTCCTTTGCTTAATTGCTGTGCAGGAAGAAACGGGACAGGAAGAGAAAGAGGAACTCTTTGGTGAGGGCCATTGCCAAACTTGCTGGCGTTTCTGGTATGCCTTTCGGTCATCATGATCCCTCAGTAGAGGAAGTTCTAAAATTACTGTCTCCCTATTAGAGTCAAAGAAAGATAAGCCCAAGGACGTTGATGAACCAAGAGACAAAGAAGATGACCTTGCTGCACTCCTTCAACACAACTTTTCACAACAAGAGCAAACTCCCGATGAAGTGTTTGCACAGCAGGCCAATGATAACCCACTGCACAAGATCCTGTGCTCACAGGGAGGCTCTATTTCCGAAATACTTCACTGCGTGGCTTTAGAGAACTGGCATTGCCTTCCTCAACAATGTGACAAGGAGGAAACCCGTAAGCTTGTTTGGAAGGACAGATGTAAGGCACTGAACTTCTTGTTCGGTTTGCCCCGCTGGGGAATATCCCACAGGGAACTGTTGCAGATGGTTCTCACTGAATATCACTTCTGCAAGCCACACGTGAAGCCCAAAGAGCACATACGCCGTGACATGGTGAAGGAAAGAAAAGAGTTGCTTCCGATCAGGTACAACTTTAACGGCAAAATGCCTTTGAAAAAAGTAAGTAACCATTATTTTTCTTCAGACAAAAGCTTGCTGGCTTTGTACATCTGTGGGTCCTTCACTTTTACAACACCGAGAAGGATAAAAGGCTGGTAGGCAAGTTCTTGGACCACCTCAAGAAGGATGGCCTCTCTGATGAGTTCAAAGAGATACAAATGCGCATATGGAATATCTGTCAGAAGCAAGATAAGAAACAAGCCATTCAAAGGCTCACACCACAAAATAAGAGATTCGCTGTACCAACAAAAGGTACTGTATCAATCAAATGCTCTGAAGAAGAGAAGGCAGACATGTGACACAAAGCTCCATTTATTGGGGATACTAAATGCCTTTCTATATAGCCACATTGATTCGCGGGTCTCCTATGGCAATGGCCTCTCCTCGCACAAGGCCCAGCCAGACAGGATCAACCATATCTTCCTCTTCCTCTGTTAGTACCAGGATATCTGCATCTGGAACTGTCGGCCATTCACCACGCGGCCCGCCCGCTAAGAGCCCTGCAGTGGCTATTAAAAGAATGAGTACTCAAGGGTAAGCCATACATGTTTTTTCCCTCAGGCAATGTGATGAGATCTGTTGACAGTTGCTTTGGCAAAACGAACTCAGGCACGGCTATGGTTCCACACCTCCCCGGACCCCACCCACAACACTGAACTCGTCCTCTGCTAATATGCTCACGCTAAGCACTACTGCAGGTAGTTTTAAGCCTTACAACATCCTAATAAGAAGCATATGAGAGGTTTGAAGTTCACTGACTCTCTAATTGTCCACATTTGCTTTGTTCTGTGTGCCACAGTCGCCAAACAACTCTCCAAAATAGAATTTGAGCTCTTTTCTACCGTTCCGCTCTCTGAGTTCTTGAGCATCTGCAAACCCAATCAGCCGAAGCCCCACATCGCCAAACTCATTGAACACACCAACAAGGTAAAACTAATCCACCTCATTGACATATATATTACATTTTTTTGAAGGCTTTCATATATATTATATATTATATTTCTATCAATGCTTAGCTAATTTTTCACATCATGTGTGCAGATTAGCTACTGGGTTGCCACTCAAATTCTGATTCTCAGCAGAAATAAAGACAGAGTTAAAATGCTCTGTAAGTTTATGTCTCTTGCCGAGGTACAATCAATCGCTCTCTGCTCTCTACAACAACCTAGAATTTGCAGTTGTTAAAAATTGATTACATTTAACGCGTCACATTTTTTCCCCACTTAATATTTATATATGAAAACCAAAGAAATGTCTCAAACTACGCAACTTTGCATCTGCCAGCGCCATCTTGATAGGCCTCAATTTGTCTCTTGTCACACGGCTAAAGGACCTTTGGGAGGCCCTTCCCTCCAAGCAGCTTGCCCTCTTCGAGAAGATGAAGACCATACCAGAGATCAATGGCAACTACAAGAGATATAGGCCCCTCATCAGAAAGGAGAAAGGCAGACTCGAAAAGCTCGAGCTCTTGACACAGCAGATCAAAGACGTCGATGAGCGCAGCTACCCACTTAATGTTGCCATGGCCGTACCAGGCGCTGCCGTGGCCAACAGCAGTGCCCATGTAAATATGTAAGTAGACCAGCCAACATGGATCTCATGAACACTTTGCATTCCATTGTGATAAGGGCCAAACCGTTAACGAACTGTTCTTTAACGAAAGACCCTCAGAGAGTCAAGCAGCATCCGCAGGGTCCGAACTTGACGCTGACCCGATGGCCATCGCGCCTCCCGTTATCCCCTTCATGGCAGTCTATAACAAGGTGAAGATAATTTCAATGAAACAATACATATTACTTCGTTTCTTCTCACGTGAGAGTGATGTCTTAAAAACCAACCAACCAACCAACCAACCAACCAACCAACCAACAAACCGACAAATCACAGGACTTTACGTTCGTCGAGGAGATGCCCAACGCACTGAAGAACGGAAACATCAATTTTGAAAAAATGCAGACTCTCGGTTCTCTGCTTCACGAGATACACACCTTCCAGCACCAAGTACTGCTGCGCCCATCATCAACTGTTTTTGTTTTTAATTTTAGTTGTTGCTTACTCTCTGTGCCCCCCCCCCATTTTGCTGTGTGTGTGTGATTCAGGTTTGCTCTTTGGAGGCGTTGGAAGTAGAGCAGGCCGTAGCAGACTACCTGTCATGCATCACCTGCCTTAGCGAGGAAGCCCTCTGGTCCATCTCAGGCATTCAGACCTCGATCAGGCTATAGATAGATTTCTAAGGCGCGTGGGAGAGAAGGGAAGTACATATGTACCCTTGGGGGTATCATCACCACTTCACCAAATGGATTATTAAATTTAATCGTTACGATATCAGAGTTCAGTGTTTGTCAGTTCACAGAGCGCTTTGCACAAGCGGGTCCACATAGTCTAGTTGCCCTCTTGCCTTGAGCTCTGAAGGCAGAAGCGCGGCATAGATGAAGCTGTTGACTGGAGTGGGCACCCCCAGTTCCTTGCCCTTCCTCACCACCGCTCCAGTCTGCCAGTGCAGCTCGGACGGAAGACCCCTCATTATGTCCCTTCACGCACACACACAGAGAGAGAAACGGTTCATCAGCCCAACTGCTATGTATTCGTACAAAGGTCACACACACA
>CDFI01098459.1:0-14291 GCA_000826405.1 Acanthamoeba divionensis | reverse complement strand
GTGCCCTGTTACAATAAGCCTGATTTTTCAATTAATAAATAATTTACATTTATCAGCACCATAAGAAGCTAATAGCACAGAAAAGCACTGCAGCAAATTGTTGAACAGAGAATCAGTTTTTAGTCCTCATTAAAATTGTGTTTAATCAAATGATGCCAACACATGTGCTGCTGCTTGCTACTAGAGCAACTCATTCTCGCCCTCTATAGTAGAACCAAATGAGAGGGGAGTTTCTTTCTCCTCCTGTTTGGGTCGCACAGACTGCTGTTGCTGGATTTTTTTTTCTTGATACAGCAATGAGGGTGAGTCACCAGGATTGCAGGGCTGCTCTGCTGCTATCTGAATATCAGTAGTGGGCAGGCTCACTGATGGCGGCCCCCAGTCATCTTTCAAAAGAGGTGGCGGCACAGTGGGATCCCTGGTGTGCGTGCGTGGCGGTTTAAAAAAGTATGTAAATAATAATGATGATGATGGAGGAGGAGGAGGAGGGTTGAAAGATGTTTTTTGTTTCTTCTCCTTCTCCTTCTCTTTTACCTGGATATCAGTTTTTGCAGAAGAGCTTTGGTCTTTTCCTGTAGTGCATTTGGCGACAGCCTAATTATTATTATTATTCAAGAAATTAGTCATATGCGTTTTCACTCTTCTTGCACCAACCACCTCCATATGCAGAGAGATCAAAGAAAAGTACTCATCGGGGCGCCAGGCACTAAGGAGCATTTGAATGTGAACAGGATGAATCGAGGGTACAGCTTTGCATAGAGCTTCCTCAGTGCCCAAGTGGTGCTTGTCCATAACCAGCAATCCAGCTGCTTCAGTCACCATCGCCAGTTGCTGCCTATATATGCACATCAAACAGTTGACATCCACGAAAGAAAAACCAAAAAGAGAGATCTTGTGTTTGTTGCATACATGATCTTGTCGGGGTCTAGAAGGTCAAAGTAAATCTGGCTTGTTGAGATAGTGCCCGAAGTAGAGTCAGGCGATAAAGAAGTAGAAGCCACTGGCCGGGTTTCGAATGGCCAAGCAGTCAGCTGCGCTAGCCCAAACCTGATCAGATAGCCAATGGAGCACGTGCAAAGCTCTTTCCTTCAAGGAGAGGGTATATATAGAATTATAAACACTGAGACGCAGTGGCTGGAAGTACTAGCTAGCTAGCTTGCTAAACAACAACAAAAACTTACCTTTGCAAAAGGGCATTGAAGAGGGTAACATTAATGGATTTGTATAAGCTGATGATAAACTGGGAGGCAATTGAGGGATAAATAAAATTGCGTCCCAAATCTTCCAAAAATGCGGCTAGGGCCTTAGTAATTTCCTGAGGAGTAGTTGGCTTATACAATTGGGGAGGTGGTGTGCTTTTGCCTGATGGAGATGAAGAGGAAGGGCTTTTCAAAATGCTTGCCTGCCCCAAAATGGCAGGGAGCAGGTGTGGGATGATCTGCTCATAGAGCATGCTTCGCAAGTTGGAATATAGCCTTAGGGCTAGCATCTGAACCTGGCGCAGAAAATGTGTTGGCAGTTCTTCTTTTTTACGCAATATTTTTAAAGAATTGACCTCGAAGTTGATGCCATTGTTTTGAATACTTTGCAGCTGCTTCACAAGATCATCGTCAAATGACGATAGGATAGATAACTGTCTGTCGTTTGTCAACTAAACATAGTTTGCATGCAACGTGAGTAAAAAGGAGAAATATAGAGTAAACTCTTTGGTTTTGTAGAAATGATTCACCTGTTGCAAGAGACATGTGATAAACGACAGCCAGTAGCACTGTACGGCACGGTTTTTACTACTCCTCTAGTAAATCAAATAAATGCAGAAAATATGAACAATGAGACGTACAAAGCAAGAGAATTGGGAATAGATACCTCAGTAGTCACTGTGAGAGCATTAATGATACGCTGGAGGAGCGGTTGATTAGGATGAGTGGAGCTGAGAGCCTGATTTTCCCGCAGGAAAATAAACAACTCTTTAGCTGCAACTGGAATGCCCGCCGTCCATCGCACCTTTCCTGCACCTATATTATATATTGGGATTAAAAATTTGATGTTGGTTAAGGACGGCCTGGAAACAAATTCACGGAAGATACCTTCGTCAGCCAGAGAATCCACAGAAGCGGAAAGATCGATTTTGAAACTAACTTCAAGAGCGATTTCATATGGAAAGTATTTATCTATGTTGGCGCAGTAGATAGTTCTTTCCAAAACCTGATACCGATAACATATGTGTTGGATAAAAATTTTAATGAAGAAAAACCGATTGGCAAACTCATATACAATTGAATTGAAGTGACAACAGGTTGTGGTTACCTCATACTCTTCTACTTGCTGTCTAAGAGTTTGTAGGGAAGCGTTGTTGATACTACTATTCGTGGTGGGTACTGTGGCACTATTGGTGAGTGAGCCTTCGACAAGGTAACGACCTTTGATAACCGTTGTAATTGTGGACTGTGATGATGGTGAAAGGGTTGGGCTAGAGGAGACCTTCTCCTGCAATTTGGTAATAAAATATTTGTTTAATACTTGTTACATATCCGATAATGAAATCATCAGAGCAGAACCAAAATGATTGTCAAACAAAGAGGGAACAAATTAGTGATGCAAAGGAAATAGAAGAAGACTGTGGAGACAGACTAAAAAATTAGATACGAGTAGAAGGGATGAACCTTGTCAGGCTCCAGTTGTTTTTCCCTTTTCATAACTTTGGCTGAACTTTCATCGTCAGCTGGTGGTGCTTCTGCATTGTTCTTGTCGTCATCGCTATCATTGCTTCTTTTGAGAACCTTTTTAAACCGTAAAGCGTTTCCCGACTTGAGCTCATCATCAAGTTTTTTATCTCCATTTGTTTCCATTAAGCCATTATTTCCTCCACCAAGTTTTTGCAAGTTCATTTCCATTTTTTTCAATCCTACTAACTCCTCTTTTTTCTGATCAAATTCTTCCTGCAATTTCTTCATCTTTTTCTTCATCTTTTCATTTTTATGTACTAACTTCTTCGTTTCTTCATCTCTTTGTTTCAAAGACTTGGTAATGGACTCTAATTCTTTTTCTTTTTGCTTCAATTTTTCTTTCTCCAATTCAAGCTCTTTTCTAATTCTCAATTCACCACTCATTGTTTTGAGCTGAGTATTAGTCAGCTTTACAGTTCCTATATAAATATGTCCAAAGAAGTTGAACAACCAACAAGGATCACACGTTATTCAATTTTTTAAAGACCGAGTCGGTGAGGTCAAAGCAAGAAGAAAAAGAGATACCTGCTTTATTAGGCCTCGTCAGGGACTCCATAGCTTCGTTCATCCTTTGAATCTCATCGTCTTTGGCTTCAGACTCTTTCTGAACAGCCAATAGCTGGTCTTCCTTGTCCTTCAGTTTTTTTTTCAATGACTCTAACTCTTTTCTGTCTGCCTCACTATATTGTAATGAATTGGGGGGGGGTGTTACACTCAAAAGATAAGGTTGTTCTGCTAACTAAGAAAACAGGGTAATGAAAATACTCTGGAGGCTGCTCATCAGTTTTGGCCTTGCCCTTCGCTCCGCCCTCCAAAGTTTTGCTTTTGACAGATTTGTTGGCCTCTTCCTCTTTTTTTTCTATCCACTTTTTGAGGTCCGTAAGCTCCTTCTTAAGTTCTTTGAATCCCACTATTTCTCTTTTAGTCTTTTTGCCTTCGAGTCTATTCTTAAGCTCAACTAACTGAAAGCACAATTCGTCTCTTTCCTCCACTTCCTTTTTTATCTGTTTATAGTTTTTTTCAAGTTGCTTAATTTCCTTTTCAATATCCTTGCCTTAAGATATGAGAAAAAAAACATTAGAGGTACGAGTAAACTTGAGAAGGACGCAACCCTCCTCCTGAAAAAAAGGAACAAGATGAGAAAAAACTTATGCTTTAAAGTCAGGGACAAATACCCTTAGTTGTGGATTTGTTAGCAGTGCCCTCTTGGGCTTGGGGAATTGGGGCAGAGTTTAAAACGGGGTAGTCCAGAGAGTAAGATACATCCGTGCCTCTTTCTTCATTAATTTTCCTGCTTTTACTAGATTTCCTGCTGGATTCTTCTTCGCTGTCATCCTCGTCCTGCCAACAGACCGTAATAACCGGCTCAGCAAATAATCTGATAGGGAAACAAACACGGAAAATGCGTACATCAAATTCTGACTCAGATTCGGATTCGGATTCGTCATCAAAGTCTGATTCGGATTCGGATTCGTTGTCAGTCTGCAGGTCATAGTCGTCCTCATTGCCTGGACTGCCTGTAGCTGGCTTCTTACTACACTCAACCACCATTATGCACACATCGATCAATTTCAACAAGTTCCGACAAAAAATGACAGGGCTGGATATAATACCGGTTGACTATTTTTTTCCCATCAATTTTGAGCCAGTCAGCCTTTATTTGAAGCTACGAACGTGCAGTAGATCGCAAGTATACGGTTAGGGGGAAGAATGTAACAATGGATTTGATGGACTTGTAAGAAAGGGGTCACCTTACCGAGATTGTGGGTGGAATTGGTGGAGGAGGTACAGCAGTTTTTGATTTGGACGGCTTCGGCACAATGGGCAGGTCCACTGCTGCATCAGTTCTGTGTGGAGAAGATTATCCACGGACTCAGGTGACCATGAATTCACAGGCAGTTCCAAATGCCCATGTTTCAAACTGTTTAGGGGGGGGGGAAGCACTAACCTGTCGATGGCGTATTGGCCCAAATCGATTTCAAAGGTGGATACGGTGAGTCCTTTCTTTTTTCCGTCAGGCAGCTGTTTCCAATAAAAAAAAAATCAATTTTTTTGTGAACATGTTCAAATTCTTTGAGGGATGAGTACCTGCTTGACGGCGAATTGAATAGTCTTTTGTTCAAACTGCTGTACGTTGGGGTATTGCAATAGCGTGGCTTGGATAAGAACCAGCTGTGGCTGCTTCCACTGTAACGCCCCATTGCGCACCTTTATTTGTTCTGTCTCACCCTACAAGAGCAGCTTAATTGGCCAATAGATTGTATGCGGAAAGATGCTTTGTAAAAAGAAGTTTACCTTGTTAGTTTTGCGAGACCCTCTTTTCCATTCTAAAGAAATCAATGAATCATTCAGCGCTGGGGACAGATTAAAAAGAGATTTGATCACAATGGCAAACTTGATTTTGATCTTTCTCTTCGTTTTCTTGTCTGCCTTGGTAAGTTTGACATCGTTGCTATTTGCTTTCTTCATTCAAACCCGAATGTGAGGACAGAACCTTCAATTCGCAACAATTGAGAGCACTGCTTTGTGAAACCCCAAAAAGCCAGCAGCAAGGTGTCTCTTCGCCAGTCAATACACAGATGGAAGAGAGCTCTCTTTCTGAAATAAAGAAAACAAGAGAGGGGGGTATCTGTGGAATGTGTGTGCAGGGTGGGGGGTAGTAGCGCCTCAACATCCCCCCCCCCACTTCTACTTCCTCCTTTTTTATTTGTTGTAAATTATATTTATGGAATTTTTTGGAAATTTGTTTCAAAATGCCAAAACCCAAAAAAGGAAAACAAATTTTTGAGTCCACCCCCCCCGCCTTTTCGTTTTCTGGGGGGGGGTGCCTTTTTTCCCTTTTTCGTTCGTTTAAACTCTGTTTTTGTCAATCTGCGGAGAAAGGGTTCACGTTTTGTGCCCACACACACACACCACACAGGTGTGCAGCGATGATCTCTTCTCTCTTTTGGTAATTTTGAGCTCTGGCTGTTCGTCAAAGAAACACACAGTGGTGCTGTGTGTGCTGGTGTGTTTTCTGTACCCTTGCTACCAGAGTAGATTCCAGGCGGGCCTCACCAACAAAAAGGTTCACCGGTGGTTTCACACCTCCAGCCGTCATCAAGTCCTACACCTACACACACACACTCATCTGGTTACATTACCTTGGCCCACTTATCTGCTCCCTTGTTGCTGAGACCAGAGGGAACCCGCCTCCCAGGAGTTTATGATTTTTCATATTTTTGAAAGAAATATATGCAGCGGGTGCAAGCTATAAACATCGAAGACTGGACCATTTTCATCACAATGGATGCCTTCAAGCATCTGGAAATCAAGGCTGGAAATGTGAAACTTAACAAAGCTGTACGTTCACTCTCTTCCTGTTCATTGTAGAACTGTTTTAGTAAATGACCCCGAGGGTTCGATGTACTACAGGTGATGGTCAACATTGACAGCGAGGGAGAAGCCAGCTTTTCAGTCAAGAGTCAGCACCAACACGCCAACCCCTTCATGGTGCCCACTTCCTCTTCTTCTGGTGAAGCTGTAGTGGAAAAGTCTGCTGATATGAACTTCAGTGATCTCCAGAATAACGCAATGTTGTCTTCTTCCTCATCTGTTTCCTCCTTCTCCTCCACTTCTTGTTCCTCTTGGCCTGCCCACAATGGCCAACACAACTCCACTGCGGCTAACCACAACGCCCCTAACATAGCGGGACTCCCTCCATCTTTGATTAGCCAAGATCTTATGAGGGATAAGGAACAGATTCAGCAGCATCCCACTAGCTCCTCAACCAATTCAGCACTAGTGAACACTTTGGGACCAGGTATGTCGAGTTAAAACAAAATAATAATACTAGTTTGTCCAATATAATAATATAACAGCAATAATATAATAACAATATATCTGCGGATGTCATCACAGCAGGAGACACTGTGGCTCCTAGCCGTGGAGCCCCAAGTGGAAGTGGTGGCACTCTATCTGGAGGAGGAAATAGCAATGGAGGCAGGGTCTTCCCCTTTGTAACAACAACCAGCCAGCCAATCCCAACGTCTTCCTTGGCCTTTTCCTCAGCCCCCAGTGCTAGTACTAGCAGTGCCACTGGCGTAGCTGGAGGATTAGGAGATGGTAACAGTGGAATGAGTAGCGATAATGCCACACTAAGTGTACAAAACTACAGTCAAAATAGTGGTGGAAGTTCATTAAGTTCTCTCAGCTCATTAAGCAACTCCCTGAGCAGTAGCCTCTCTGATGAGGACACAGATAATGAGTTGAAAGTGATAGAAGAAGACTCCAGCGAAGAGGATGATAGCACCACGGAGAGCCTGCGCTGGACTAGAGAGAATGTAAACCTCAACCAAAGCAGAGAGGCCCATCTTGGACCTCCTACGATTAGAAGGATGTATAGTGACGAAAGAATCTTGCAGATTGATGAAGAAATGGAATTAGAAGAAGCACCCTGCCTGGCTAACGAGAAGATAAGCCACCTCTATGAGCCTTTCAGCTTCTCTCCCAACACTCAGACACATTACCACATGTTCCATAGCACTCAGTCTCAGTTACAGTTTATGCAGCAGCAGCAGCAAATGCCTCAACTCCAATCTCAGCAAACCTCTGCTGCACATAGACCTCCACCAAGCTTCCTCCCAATAACTTCATCCTCTTCCTCCTTTCAACCGCTTACGGAACAACAGCAAGCTCAAGTACAGAAGAGAACAGATGATCCTGATGTTGTTGAGGGGTCAAAACCTTCGAGGCTTCAACTTCCTCACATACTGAAGACGCAGCAGCAGATTCAACAACAGCTTCACATGATCCACTCAACATCATTTCAGTTTCAGGTAGGTAACAAAGTGAAAGAATGTGGGGGCAAATTATTAGGTTTGGGAGAAAATGGCAAACTTGCTTCAATTTATTTAACCAATCTTTCAAACATACTCTATCTACCCCAGCCACATAATCAAGATCAACACCACCAGCAGCCGAAGCCAGTTTCACCCATTTCTTCGCCAAGGGCCAGACAAACTCAAAAGCCTGGACAAGTGCTGCCACCTCTGGCTTTGGGACTTAACTCGAAGAGCTTAAATGGGCTAGAGAAGATTGAGGCAGCCTCCACGATAGAACAGAAGACACTAGATATGACCAACTCTGGTGGCAGCCCCATGGTTGTTGTTAACTACGACAAATCTCATTCCAGTGAAGGGGATTCAGCTGAAGATGGAAAAGATCGTTGCAGTGATGGTAAGGACGAGAAAGAAGAAGAAAGCAACAACAATAGCAGCATGGGGGGGAACAATGAGGCCATCGACAACTCAAGCGATGAATATGTTAGCTCAAGGGCACGGGCATATGCATTCCTCTCCTATGATCCTCCCACACAAAAACTGGTACCCAGAGGCAAGGCTGTCTACAAGTCAAGAGGACAGGTGGCTTTTTGTTTGCCGGATCCTTCTCAATCAGGGTCGCCTCCTTTAAAGCGTCACCAGAGCCAAGCATCATCTTCCCCATTGTACAGTCAGCAAGCATTTCAACCCTCTCATCCCTCTCCTCTCCTGCATCACCATTTTCCTCGTTCAGGTAGCAGTCACGATGACATTGCCCATGGCAGTTCGTCTCCTCTATCATCTCGTTCGACCTGCGACCTGTCTCCTAGGGTGATGATGCGATTTACTTTACAAAGCTTCGTCGTGCGTTGGCACCACAACACTCCAGTCTACAGCGCTTATTGGGACAATGAGGCCCAAGAGATTGCGCTGGAGATAGATGGACAGCTGCTTCTCGACTGTTCGCCAGCAAGTGTGTGGGATGAAGTGCTCCTCATAGCCATCAAAAGGAAAGAGGGTACATCCTCTTGGAAGATTGTGGAACAGGTCAAGCATTCCTTCAACATCCCCTACGTCATCAAGGTCAGTAAAAAAGAAAAAGGGGGCAAGAATTCTCTTTGGTACCAGTACCAAGTTACAAAGATAGACACAGGTGCCCTTCTGGCTATCACTCCACCCATCAGACCGAAGACATCGCGAACAATCAACGACAAGTTCGTCAAAAGCTGCAAAGCTCCCCTCAAGGACTTCATCCTCAACTGCTTTGAACTCTCATTTAATGGAGTAGCACCTTCCTTCCTTGCTTCACGAGATCCTGTCCACTACCAAAATGGATCCTTTTCAGACAACAACAACAAAAGTGGAGGAATCCTAATCAATAACACCAACAGCAAAAAGAAACCATTTGGAGAGGAAGAAGGTCAGCAGCATGTTGAAAGAAAAGGCACAACCAACGAAAAGAGAAGGTCCATGACTGGACCAATCCCTCCTCTGCTAAGCTGGTCGGATAAGAGGACAATGACCTATCCTCTTGTACAAGAACATGCAGAGATGTGCAACAGCAGCAGCAGCAGCAGCAACAACAACAATGGCAACACCAGCTTTAGCAACCTGCCCTCTTTCTCTTCCGGAAGACAGTCCTGTGCAGCCACTTCTGATAGTAACAGTGCTGCAAACAGTGTGTTAGTAGTAGGCTCCCCAACTATTGCCCCTCCTTCTGTTGCTGCTGGCTCCAGTTGTGGTGGTGGTGGTGGTGGTGCCCAAACAGTAGTGTTTTCTTCTCCTGCAGCTCTGCGACTTCACCAGCCTTAAGGAAGAAGAAGAAGAAATCGAAACTCTTTTTTGGATCCAATCATGATCGCGCGTTGGATGGATGCATGACGGCCACACCCTTTTATGTTATTATTACTTACATGTGTGTGTGTGTGTGTGTTGCTCTATTATAGTATAGTATAGTATATTACCTTATTATTATTATTACTTTTAGATCAGATTTGTTTGGTGTGTACAGAAATATATAAATACCCAATTAGCACTACATTTTAACGTTTCTCGATCGCACAACACAACACATCACATTAGCGGAATCAATTATCAACACATTAATAATTATTATATTGTTCTTATGGAGACCTAGCGATGGTGGTGGTGGTGGTGGTTCCTCTCTGTCTCTGTCTCTTTCAAATGGTGGCGCGTCCTTTTGGGCGTAAATGAAGAAAAAAAGCATGACATGATGAACATAAATAAATAAATAAATATCAGCGATGTGTGCGTACAGTGGTATTGTTGGGGGGGGGGATCAGTGAGCGAAGCAAGATGATGATAATGATGATCATGATGACGAAGGTGATGATCATCAATTGTATTTTGTATTGGGGGGGGGTGCACATCACACGTACCGATGGAGCCGCCCATTTTGACCAGTGTCTCAAGGGGCTTGCTCGAGTTGACGACAAGGTCCTCATCAAACACTATGCGCCCGGGCTCAAATAGCAGCAACACTGTAGAACCGCCAAATGCTGTGTACACCCCCCCCCCAAACACACACACACACACACACACATCATTACAACAAGGTGGTGGTGGTGGTGGTGGTGGTGGTTGATCAATGATTATATATAATAAAGATGCATACCAAAATAGCCAAGCTCATCTCCCTTGTTGAGAGTGTGGCCCGCAGGAGGAGTAAGGCACACAGAACCGACCATGGTGGCACCTACAATGATGACGATGACGACAAGGGCAGTATATTAATTACGAACATGTTATTATTATTATTATTATTATTATTATTAGAGCAGCAGATTCGGTGGTTAGATAATAGAAATAAATAAAAATAAAATCTTAAAATTACTTAAAAAATTCTATCCAATATTTGGACGTGGGCGGAGGGAGAGGGAGAGGGAAAGGGTTTGTACGTGCCTATGGCTACAAAGGTGACAAGACCGAACTCAGGGCTGTCCATTGGACATATAACACGTTTGTTCTCACAATACACGTCCACACTGGTGTTGACCGCTACGGGGTTAACCTTTGGGGGGGGGTAGAATGTTTATGTTTGTGGATCCACCTTTGAGATTAGGCAGGTAACAGAAATACAACTATATTCTATCTATCTATCTATCTATCTATCTATCTATCTATCTATCTATCTAGTGTGCATACGTACAGTGTAATAGGTACCCTTGATAGGCACTGGCTCTCTCAAAGTGGCACTCACAGGCACGTGGAACCTGTCACACGGTGTATTCTAATTCAATATAATATGGTAGGTGTTTAGGGAGAATGAAACATAGTGTGTTAAATGAAACCTATGGTAGTCCTGTGGTGCTAAGCGTGAAACCACCAGCGAACCTCCTTCATGGCGCCTGGCCTACATGTAAGATGCACATTTTTTTGGTGAGTAAATAAATAAATAAATAGTTGAAAATGTGCCAAGACAACAGCGGAAGGGGAGGAGGGTAAGATCATACAAGCTCAGAATCTTGTAAAAGGGACGCCAAGGTAAAGTTCTGACCTTTGATCCACAAATCGATGGCATCCTTGATTGTGGGGTACACATGCAGGCGAGAGTCCGCTGGGGAGACAGCAATTTTCTGAGACAAGTAGCCAATGTCTCAGTACGTATAATTAAAAATATATTTGAAGCAAGGAAGGAGCTTAGTACTGAATCAAGAGGAAAAGCGACAGGCCTAGCGCTAGGCTTGAGTTTACGGTAGAAAAACTCATTGAAAGAGCCAAAAGATTCCAGAGGGTCCAACATCTGATTATTTGTTTGTTTCTCTACTGAACAAAGAACAGAATTTTACATTGAAGGATTCATCGTATACCTCTTCTGTGATAAGGTTGTGGAAGGAAATAAAAGGAAGGATGTCTTTGGTGGAACTAGGAGAATTGTATTTCTTTCCCTGTTGCATAGTCATAGATTTTAAGAGTTTTTTTACTTGTTTGCTGTCCACAGCTGCACAGACCCTTTAGATTAGTATCAAACACCAATAAATTAAGATATGGTGGAGAAAGACACTAACCGAACCTCGCACCACCAGAATACATGAGCCTATATTATTTTGATCAGGAAAACGACTTAGATCCATTGGGGGGGGGGAGTACAATGATCCAAATTAAACTGGAATCATAATCAAGTAGCAAAGCTTATAAATTGGGGGAGGGAATACCTCATGGCGACTTTGATGTAGTTGGGAATCTTTTCTTCTACGAGCTTGCCTGTTGCCCGGTCGTGTACAAATATCTCAGCGGCCTTGCGTTTACCTTTTTCTCCCGATGGTATCTCTAACACCTGATTCCAACTGTTCAATACTACAAAAAGTCACATGAAACGAGATTCTCATTAGCCGTCCGCAGGCAGGGAATTGTTTATTTGTCGCACCTAAGGAGCTGATCGCTTGCTCAGAGTTAGAAGCCTTTAAGAAGGCGTTCCACGGCAGGTCCTTGTCCTTGGGTAACAGCCTCTTAATTAAGTCATCGATCTTGGAGCTATCCCCTAACATCAAACAAGAAAGAAAAGAGAAGAAAAGGTCAGCGAAGAAGTTCGCCATATGTCAAGACTGGGTGGACAAAAGACAATATTGAATCTGAGCATACATGCTGGCCAATATGATATTTATGCGAACAAAACTCCCCGACACGTATACTTGCCTGAAATCTGAGATAGCAACTCGTCAAAGCTAATTTCTCCATCTTTGTTCACATCAAAGTGATCAAACTAAAAAAGAAAAAAATGATAATATATAAATGCAAACAGAAAGAACAAAAGAAAAATCTCTCTTCAAAGGATTAAATGATTGATTACCAGCTGATCAAGTTCATCATCGCTTGCAGAGCTTCCAATTCCTTCGAGCAAACCTGAAAGCTCCAGCTTGGTGATGGATCCGTCTTTGTTGATGTCGAAGAAATCATATACACTCCGCCAAAATAATCGCTCCACATCTGTCATAGTCATACACCACCATTAAACAGCATGAGATACCCACAGAACAAGGAGGCCAAGTCTTTTGTAGAAGGCAGCTGTGAAAAGGGTGCAAAGACCTTCCTTGAAGTACACCTGGAACTTGAGGTGTATTTCGCCTCTGGATTTATTTTTCTTGCCAATGACTGTGTACCAAACGTTTTGATGCTTCTGCACATAGAGATTGGACAGGTCCACCATCACGGTACCTATGTAATCGTTTGATACTAGATCATCATCGTACAGATGGAACTCCAAGTTGTAGTCTTTTTCTGATTTTAGCACCAAGCTGAAGAGTTAGAACAGAACAGTTAACAACAAACAACCCGGGGGGGGGAGAAAGAGAGGCACAGTACAATCTGAAGGTTTCGTTCCATTCGGGTTGGCGAGTCTTCTTGATGATTCTTGTGGTATAAAGGGTTTTCTCTCCCAACTTGGCCACGACAAAAGGGTCAGCTTCACCATTGAGATCCATTTTGGGGAGGTCCTTTGCTCTCACCACTTCTCACACAATCCAAACAAAACTCTTTAGTTTGAAAATAGGGGCATACAATTTTTTATGCTATTATAGATACACCACCACCACCACCACCACAAACCTGTAACCTCGAGTGCAGCATAAAGATTATCCTTTTGTTTCGCCTGCATTTGCCAACTTCAGTATACACACGCGAGGATGGATTGCAATTTTTAAATGTATTCTTGTTGTTGTTGTGTTGTTCCTGCCTGCAAGCAAAAATGGTGTTGTGGTGTTGTGTGACTTTGAGAGAGAAGAGGGTTATCAGATCCCCCCCCCCGGCCCGCAAACACTCTCGGGGGGCTCAATTATTATTATTAATGAGAGAGAGAAATGATGTGTGTGTGTGTGTGTATCTGTGTCACACTACCATTTCTACATACAAATAGTAATAATGGTTCTGTTACATATCTAAATCTTGCGTCACATTTATTTAGGTTGTCCAAACTTCATTAACAGTGATGTGTTCTTTTTAAAACAATGGTGAACTATAATATAATATGAATATTGTTGTGTTGTTGTCAGACATCAGTGTACACGCGTGTTGCCTCTTTGAGGGCTTCATATTTCTTTTCCACCATCTCTTGGAAGGGAAGGTGCTCAGAAGAGATAAGGGACTTGTTTAACTTAATGGCAAACCCACACAACTTGATAAAATCGGTCATCTTCTCTTTAAGCAGGGCCAACTGTTCGGTCGGATAAGGCGTGTGGCTCTCCTCCTCAGAATCATCTCTTGCATTTTTACCCAGAAACACTTCACATATGCGCATAGGGCCCTCATTCACCACTTCGCACAAAACACACAACAATGGTCAGCAAGGTGTGAGTTAAAGTGGAAAATGCAATAATATAACAAATCTCTCCACTCCATTGATAAACAAAATGGGGAGGTTAAGTACTGGTGACGACAGATCCTTGTATTACGCTTTGCAATGAGTTGAGGCGAGGAGGATTTTGGTTGAGCTGAGCTCTCAGCGCTGCCACTCGGCCCTCTATGAGCTCTATAGCATTTTCCAGAGGAGACAATATGATCTTCACCCCCCGCCGATCTCCATCTTCAGCGCTGACCCTTCTTCTTGATAATGTGTGTAAGACATTGTGATTGGTGATACCTCTGATTGAGAGACGACTTCAATACGGTTAGTCATGTGGGGGAAGGCTGCATCCACTTGGAAGACCACTTTGCGTTTTTGCTGACGAGAGAGCTCAGTGGCTACGTTCTTCCCAGTTGAAGTGAAGCCCGTCTCGAGAACAAAGGCACCTGGTTATATATTGGTTATATA
>CDFI01098450.1:0-12185 GCA_000826405.1 Acanthamoeba divionensis | reverse complement strand
GTTGCATCGCTTGACCTGAACTCTTGCTCAATATCCAGAACATCTGTTTTTTCATTATTCTCTACCGTAATCTCTTCTTCCCTCTCCGTTTTCATTCTCTCCTCCATCAGATCTTCTTCGTCCTTTGCTTCCTTTCCATGATCATTTTGCTTCTCCTTCTCTGCCTGTTCTTTCCTTCCTCTCTTTTTCTTTTTCCTTTTCTCCTTCTCACCTTTTTCAAGTTTTTCCTCGACAACAACGTTTGTGTCCACTTCGTCTGCTATGTGACTTTCCATTCCATCTTTAAATTCTTTGTCAGCCATGCTATTTATCTGCGCTTCTTCAGTTCCGCTTGGATTCCGTTCCTTTTCTTCATTCTCTCCTGGTTGTATTGTTTTCTCGCGTTCCTCCTGCTCCTCATTTTCATCGCTTTCCTTTCTCTTCTTCCTTTTTATTTCTTTGCCCAACATCACGTTCTGACTTATGGAGCGGATGAAGCGCGATTTCATTACGGGAGAGCGATGAATCTTTGGGCCATGCCATCCTTCTTTTTGCCTAGATAACCTGTAGAGTCGGAGGAAAGAAAAAAGCATTAGCAACAGTTGCTTAATAATGAACTCACTCATCACTGTCTGGCAGAAGGACCTTTCAAGGCTATCAAGGCAAGAAAGCACAGCAGCAGGATTTCGGTCGTAGTAGAGGTCCAGAGGCTCAAAAATGGTCTTCACACCGAGTTCGCGACATGCTGAAATGAAATGGCTGATGTTCTCCATCTGCAAAAAGGGCATAGCAGTAAGGTGTACTTGCTTTATCGTGTCGGGCTGAATACAGTTCACCACCCTTGGAATTGTGCAAGAAAAAATTATAAAAAAAGAAGAGATTAAGATATAGATAAGGGATTTAGGAGGACGTACTTGCAAAGGAGAACGCCAGACCGTAGGGATTCAGTAAAGTCAGGGTCAGGGAAGGGTTCTTTAAGTAAGGCTTCCATCCATATGCGCAAATCGTTCTGCCTTTTAATTAATGCCTCCTTCTCAGCATGTCGCATCCGGTTCTCCGAGTCTGTGTCCTCCATGCCTATATACAAAAATGGAGACTTAGGACGGAGTGCGTTCAATCTTCTCTCAACTGAACACGACTAGTCTGACGCACCGTTGGAACTGATAGGAGTGAACATATAGTATGTGGAATAACGTCTGCTGGACCTACGCAGTGAATGGCGTGGAATACTAACAGGTTCAGGATAGTGGTATCTGAGGTTATTGAAAATGTTAGTAGAACAAAATCATTAATGATTTTTAGGAGATAGTATTCATACTTGAGAGAATCATCGTTCTCTTCTTTGCCTGGACTGTCCAAATCATTTTTTCCTTCCATTGTTTCAGCTATCTGCCCCTGCACAGGCTCCATCATTTGATTATTTCTCTCTTGCTCTTCCTCTCTCTCACCCTTACTATCTTCACTTTCACTTTCTGTTTCTTCATTGTGCCCTTCTTGCTTTCCTCTCTCTTCTTTATTATTTGTTTTCTGCTTACTCCTTTTGTATTTCTTTCCTTTCTTTCTCATGCTTGCCTTAACTAAGGACCCAATTGATCTTTCGCTCTCTTCATTATTCTTCTTTCCTTCTTCCAAAATCTGGACCTTCTCCTGCAGAAAGAGGATTAGTCTTTGTGCTTCTTGCAGCATGGTGTCAAGGCCCTTGTTTCTTTGTCTTTCCTCTTCCAGTAACGTTTCATAATTTATCAACTTCTCCTTAAGTTCATCTACTTCTTTGTTGTTGCTAACAGCACTTGTTTCTCTTGCTTGATCGCTTTCTGACTTTCCTTCTTTATGTACACTTAAATTCTCTTCGTTGCAACCATCTCTGACTACAGAGTCTGCTTCGCTCTCCACAATCCCTTTGCCTTCTCCTTGCTGGACTGCTTTCGTTTTAGCTTTGGTGACATTTTTTATTATTTTCTTCAAGTCGCTGGTTGGAATATCCATATCATAGAATTCTTGCTCTGTGACAACATGAAGGCGTTCTAGAGTAGTCACTCCTCTAATACGACAAATCTCTTCGATATGTTCTGTCATATTGATATCCTCCAAGAACGCTTCCACTGTGCCTTCAACATACTTTCTTTTATTTGGGTCTTCTATTGGAGTTTCTGTAAAGGAATAACACATAATGTCATTAATATCAAAAATTCATATGGGCCACAGGAAACACAGAAAGAAATTGCAAAGAAAAGGAGAGCTGACCTTTTAGTTGCATGTCCTTTAGAAATTGCTCAAAGTCAAAGTCTTTTTTGTTATACAAATGTGGAGAAACCTCAGAATCATTGCTGGGAGACACCCTTCTCCCATTATTAATATCTCCTTCCTTAAAATGAACAGAAGTAAGTCTACTTTGTCCAAAGAAGGGTGTGAAATAGTGCGTGTGCAGCAGAGAGCAGAGAAGTTGGTTTGTTTTACCAATTTTTCGTCTTCAGTCTTCCTTGAAACACCCACTTTGCGTCTTTTGCCCCAAGTCATAGAGATAACTGTACTCAATTTTCCTGCATTTTTTCCACCTTGATTGGAAAGAGCATGAGGCGAACTGCCTTCATCCTTGTCCTTATCTCCTTTCTCTTCTCTTGAGGAATCCTGTGGTCTTCTCTTTAAATCTTTGTCATGCTTCCTAAAGCTAAGCGATAAGTTCAGATTTTTCCTTGCAGGGCTGTGACTATCTGCTTTCTTTGCAGGGCTTGATGAAGGCTTGAGGGAAGCAGCGAAGGCAGCGTCTTTGTTTTTACTCATTCCACTGTACTGTAATATATATTATTGAAAGTGAACGGTTATTTTGCTGTTGTTGCAGACTTCAAGGCAAACATATAGGCATAAGTGGTTACCTGTAGGGAAGAATTGGAGTTGGACTTTGGTCTCGGTGAGAGCAGCAGATAGGCAGATGGCTTGTTAGCCTGAGAGGCATTCTTTGGGTCAGGCGATGACGGTGAAGAGCTGGACATCACTCGCGGGCTGGCCAGGTTGAGAGAAGAAATTGAAGTCGATAGCCTCGATGGTTTAAGCTCATTCTTTGCTTCTCCTCCAAAGGTCATATTCCCTCCCACTTTTGTCTCCTTATCTTTTCCATTTGCATCTCCTTTCTTAGTCGAAGAGTTGGATTTTTCTGGCTCCTGATTGTGAGCAATTCCTTCTCCATCATGGCTTAAAGAAGCAGTGCAACTGCCCTCATTACTTGCTTCTTTGTCATCGCTATTGCTGCTTGCTGCCTTAGTACTGTCATTACTGCCACTCCTGCTTCTTGAACTCTCCTTGCTGCTTCGGCTGCTGTTCTGGCCGCTGCTTCTTCCACTGCTTCCACCGCTGCTTCGATTGCTTAGGCTTTCCCCGTTGCTTTCTTTTTCAATGCTGATACAGCTGAGATTTAAAGCGAGGCTGATCTTTTCCATAGCGATCCGTGGAGAAGTCTTTCGTTCTGGCTTGGGCTGTACCATAGTAATGACAGCTTCATCGTTGTGAAGGGACACCTTAGAGGAGAAAGAGAGCTTTAAGTGTCTAACCCCTTTAATTAAAAGAATTCAACATTTGTTACCTCTTCTTTATCAGGTTTTACCCTAAGCCCCTCATCGTGGGGGAAGGGTTCGCTTGAGATAGCCTTGTCATTCATCTTGATGACGCCAAAAGCAAAGCCCCCAACTAACGAGTAAACATCGAAACTATGTACAATCGCAATTCCCTTTGGTCGCTCTAATGATAATGCAGAGAATTAATAGCTCAGGTACCTCACTAATGTTGTGGGATTCTTGCTTCTTTTCGAAAACATGAAGGAATAGACGTGTTACCAGGAGGGAAAGGGATGGATCCTCAAAGATGCTCTCTCACAGGTTAACCAAGGAAAGGCCCACAACAAAACCAACGGGACGTCTACAGCAACAAAAAGAAGAAGAGGGGGGGTGCAGCAGCTTGTTGAGGGGCCAACAACAACCGTTTAACTGCTTTTTGGCCCTTTTTTTCTATTTGCTGCCGACACCAAAGCAATCTTTCTGCTTAAAACGGTAAGCTCACAAAACCCTCAGTTACTGCTATGTAACCCTAACCCTAACCCTAACCCTAACCCTAACCCTAACCCTAACCCTAGACCATTCATGCAAATGTAGCATCATGCTCAACCTTTACAATCAAAGTTAGATTCGATCGAAGGTGTTATGCAGAAATCATTCTCCTCCACTTTCTCCATCACATCATTATGATCCATCTTCCATTCCCTCCTTTGCCAAGCTGACACGTGTCTCTGCTCTTGGAGCCTCACCCCAACTTCATCCCATCAGACTTTGCATTAATTCAAATGATGTGCACAATTTTTTTGGTTGGTAGATGCTCAATTCAACAACCTGTTGAATTGAGCACTTCACCTAAAGGAAAGGTTGATTTCAAATAGCACCCAGCAGTCTCTCAGGGACTGTAGGAAGTTCAAAGATAACATAAACATAAATATAAATAATTTGTGTTTTATTTCAGCACTTTGTATCTACCAGTTTGAGCACTAGGTATATAGTAGAGAGGCTCTTGTAGGGGATGTTGTAAAATGCCAATGTTTGCTCATCCTCCAGCTGCTTGCCTGCATAGATCAGCCGTTGTTGGCCAACGGGGTTGCTCTCCATTTCCTGCAACTTTTGCTTCACACTTTGGATGGAGTCCAAGCTCTCTACTTCAAGGGTTATTGTCTTGCCAGTCAAAGTCTTGACAAAGATCTGCATGGTTGCTGGTGTTCTTCTCTTGAAAAAATGAGCCCTGTGAGCGAAACATTGTGATGTTGTCCTTCTCTTAATTTGTTTCTGCGATTTACGTGTTGTGTGCGAATTTAAGGGTTGGCAAGAATCTAGAATAATCTAGAATAATCAAGAACTAGTGGAATCGTCTGGAAAAACTCGGAATGTTCTCGAGTCAGCCCTTCACCACCTTGCAATCTCTGTTGACAATCAATCTTAGTTGCATTTGCAAGGGAGATGGATGCCAAGAAAACAGGAACCAAACGAAAGAGGAAAAGCGGCACAAGTGCTGTGGGATCCACCACCAATTCTGCCCCTCCTTCTCCCTCATCAGCAAGCGCTGGGCCCAAAGCTGTTGTTAATAGAGTGAAGGGGGGGCTCATCGAGCGGCCAATTGTCTACGGCAGCATTGCCTGGTGGCTGGGCAAGCAGGCTGAGGAAAGCAAGACCCACCGCTGGACTTGCTTTGTCAGAGGTCCACACAATGAAGATCTATCCTATTTCATCAAGAAAGTGGTCTTCAGCCTCCACACGAGCTTTCAAACTCCAGTACGAGGTGGCTTTCCTACTCCCCCCCCCAATGAAATGGCCTTGTATGGGAGGCTCATTCTCGAAAGAGTTTGAAGATAACTTGTTTGGTGGGGTGATAGTGGTGGAGCGGCCGCCGTATGAGGTGACAGAGCATGGTTGGGGTGAATTTGAGATTGCAATACGCATTTACTTTATTGACCCGCTCGAGAAGCCAGTGGACCTTTACCATGGTTGGCGCTCCTCCCCTCCACAAAGAGCAGCACAGCTTATATATATATATGGTAAAGAATGATGCAATTGCATGCTAAACTAGTTGTTTGTATTCTTCTCAGCTCTCCAGTTGTACCCTTCAGATGGTCAATCTGCCATGTCTACCAAGAAGCCTGTCATCAAGGAGGTCTATGATGAGATTGTATTTAATGACCCAACAGACTATTTTTACCGCACACTCAAAGAAAACCAGCTCACCAGCGCTGGCACCTCTCCTCATCCACAGTCCTTTGCACGCATTACTGGTAATAGGATGTATATCGATGAGAGAGAGCAGAGAGGAGAGAGAGGAACAACATACTTGTTCTGTGGTGTGTGTGTGTGTGTGAGAGAGAGAGAGAGAGAGCAGAGAGCAGAGAGCAGAGAGAATGGTATGTTTGCCAAAATAGCCTTGGTTTGGTAGAGAGCAGAGAGGGATGAATGGTTAGCGATATTAGCATTGATTGATTGGTGTGTGTGTGTGTGCGTGTGTAGAGAGAGAGAGAGAGAGCAGAGAGCAGAGAGAGAGAGAGAAGAGCAGAGAGCAGAGAGAGAGAGAGAAGAGCAGAGATGTGTACTAACTGCCACCTCCTATTCCAGAGCAGACGGCTCAGCAAGCTGAAAAGGAATTGAAGGACCTCGACGAGATAGCCAAGGTAAGAAGTAAAATAAGAGATGAAATCATCAAGGCAAGAGATGCCTATGATGCCTATGACGCCGAATGCAGGGAGCTAAAGGAGCAAATCAAGGAACTCACTGAAACAGTGGAAGAAGCATACAAGAAACATCAGCAAGGGCAATACAATCATCATCATCACCACCACCACCACAAACTGAACAACAAAGCAGCAACAGCAACAACAGCAACCTTGAAAGGATTACAGATGTCTTAGCTGCAAGAAGACCATATAAACTGTTTATTTTACACAAAGAGACTCACATTTCATCCATTTGCCATTTAAATGTCCCTCCCAGCAACCAACAACGAGACCTATGACATATATTTCTTTTTATTCTTTGGTTGGTGCAGAAGAGATGGAGATGAGAGTGAGATGAGTTTAAGAAACAAGACTTGACTTTCTCCCTTTCTCTCTTTTCACCTTGTATGTGTTTATCTGGTTTTGCTCTTTTTAAGATTTGTTAAAAAAATCAAGATACCACATATTTTATTTAATCTTAGATGATAGATAAAGGCCGAACTTGGCCACACATTCAACAAATGATTTGTCATCATTCTCGGTTGATATCTGCTTCTGAAGGGATGAGGGCAGCTAATGCTTTAATCAGTTTTTTAAGTTGGGCAAAGCCGTTTGTAATCTTTTCATCCAAAGCATCTATCTTTTTATCTAAAATGTCTATCTTTTCATCTAGCTGGTCTAGCCTAGTATCTATATCGCCATCTCCACCATCCCCATCGCCACCATCACCGCTACTATCAGGACATGCTAGCTTTGACGTCCTGCAAGTGTTTGTTCAAGTTCATTAGTGCAAAACGATTCCTTTTCAAGTTTCTACCGAAAACCAGCATATGTACAGGGGGGGGATGCAACAATGAATAAATCAAAGGCGCAAAGCGGGGACGAGGGTCTGGTGGTGGGTACCATGAGAGCTGATAGAAAAGTTGGCCTTGGACCTCTTGCACGAAGGCAAAAGTTCCCAGTTCTGAGGTATTTGGGTCACAAATAAACTCAACCTGTGACTTTCTGCCCTCTTCACCGCCAGAGTAGCCGAGGATGTAGCCCGTGTCCGGTCCTTGGGTCCTTTGAGAAACCTTGATCGAGGTCAGAGTACCACAGTTGTGAGGATTGCCGTTGACATCTACTTGGCAGACTGCATCTCCAGCGTAACACTTTGCTTGCTTAGGTGCATTGCAGAGGCCATAGTAGTACTGCTGTTTGTTGGCATCTGGCACGTGCATATCATAGCCGCCCATCGCCTTCAACAATTTATCCACATTGTACTTGTTGGTACCGAACTCAACCCTGGGGCAAGCAGACTGGGCCGAAGACACAAAGAAAAAGAAGAGCAGAAGCACAGCCGCGCCCAGAACCACCCATCTATTGGCCTCTTTTGGCATCCTTGGTGTCTCTCTCTCTCTTCAGTGAGTGCAGTGAAGAAAGAAAAAGAAGAAGTTCAGACAATTTGTCCAGGTGTGGCCTTGTTAAATTAAATGGCGATATTAAAGAAGGTACACCCACCATTCCCCATATGCTTCGTGGTTCATGGTGGCCACTACATCTTTTAGTGTGCATCCTTGTCTTCAGCAGGGGAGCTCTTCAATCCAATAAAGAAAATGGTGCATGGTAACTTCTGATGAAGTGGTATCAAACCTAATAAAATGTTTCACATGTTAAATTTTACTGCGGATATAACATGGCCATTTTAAAAAAAACGAAATGTAAACTGACCCCCATCCCTGCCCATCCCAACCAAATGCATCCATCACCAAACAGGAAACAAAATTCTTCTTCAAAGGGTCTTGCGTGCAGTGCAACCCATTGTGGGCATCTGTGGCAGTCCTCCAACAACTGCACGCGAGGTGTTTGTGCCATCCCCCTTTGCTTGATTTATTTGATTTTCCTTTCCAAGGGCCAAGCAGCTGAACACTTCTTTTTTTGAATCCAGAAACACACGAGCTGAAGCTCTCGAAGAGGAACCACCTCTGCATTGATCATCAAGTACAGTGCTGCCTGCGGAACAATTCATGGCTTGAAAGAAGACTTATTGAGGATGCATGGGAAACTTCGCTGGGGTGTTGGCAAGTTTTGGTGGCAGTTGGAGAGAGACACAAGAGCTGGAGGTATGTATCCCATTCACTGGCCGAGTCATGTGAGCGAGTGAAAACCGAAGAGGGTCAATGAATAAAACGGCTCTTCTGCTCTTTGCTTAACATAACTCAGTAAATAGCTTTCTCTGATCAGAGGCTGGTATACACTAGACAGAGAAACCTGTTTTTTAAAAAAACCACCATTGCCACGTACAGATCTATAGCACAGAGTAACCACTTTTCCAGAACATACATTCGCTGACATGTCTTCTCTTTTCCGTTCTTTAAAAAAGGTTTGTTGAAGATTACTTGGGTTCTTGACTTTATGCTTTCTGACATTTGAACAATTATATTCTTTGTTACACACACTAGTTCTCTGAAGGGAACATACATTTTCAGCTTGACGCAGATGCTCTTCAACCATACAACGCAGAGGCAGAGAGAGAGCTGGACAGCGAGGTTCAAGGAGGAGGAGGAGACAGAGATAGGGGAGTAGGTGGCCCCGAACAGGAGCAGATACTATTTGAGGGAAGAGAAAGGGCTGCCAGAGGTCAAACAGCTTTGCACCCAGTTGTGCTCGTGCCAGGTACGATTACTTGATCTAAACTGTATTCATTCAGAAAGATATATTCACCCAAACTGGAAATCTATTTAGGTATTTTGTGCTCTGGCATGGAGGTGATACAGTCGGAACGATCTCCGAAATGGGTACACTGCAGGCTACCACCACTCTGGCATTGTAATCGCTATCACTGACCCCACTTCTTTAACCATTTGGGCTAAGACAGATAGGCCACAGGGTTTGGGTTAACTTGGTCAAAATGGGCATTGGCAACCTCACAAATACTAGTTCTGCTGTTTCTCAAGCGATGTCTCTTGTCAAAGCAAGAATGTCTGGAAATCTCATGCAAAAAATAGTACGTACTAGTAGATACAGAACAAACTCTCAACTCTTGTTTGTTTCTTGTAGTAACATTATCTTGCATGCTTTCCACTTATGCACTTAACAGGATAAGTTTGTGGCGCATATGGTGCTTCATGAGGATGGGTAAGACCATAACAACCACCACAGCTTTGACCTATATGAAATTTGACAACATTCTTCATCCACCATAGATGTAGTGATCCTCCAGGGGTGAACGTGCGTGCATGCCCGGGCCTGGACGGTTGTAATTATCTGATTAAGAAAATGTGGGGTTTCTCTGGTGGACCCTTGCTCAAGCTCTTCACGTCAGTAAGTGACTGATAACTGATATGCCATCGTTAGTTACTCTTGAAGATACACCTCCTTACTCTTTTTATTCTCTAAGGTGTTTGGTCCTCTTGCAGAGAACTTGAAACAGCTGGGCTACGAAGAAAATGTGAACTTAGCTGCTCTTCCGGTGACATATCCAACTATTTCTTTTGAAATTATACACAAGTGTCTAATTTTTTCTTTTCAGTATGATTGGAGAGTCCCTCCCTTTTACCTGGAGCAGAGGGATGCGTACTTCACCAAGATGCGCTTAACTATTGAGAGTTTGTACAGAAACAATCAAAGAAAAGTAGTTCTGGTCGGACACTCAATGGGTAAATATATAATCAGTGAACTAAGTAGTCAAGCTCGTGACACCAGCTTATAATATGTTGTTATCTGTTCCAATCAGGCAATAGGGTTTTGAGTTACTTCCTAAACTGGATGGCAGCCATGCCTGCAGGACAATTATGGCTAGACAGCCACATTGAATCATGGTAATTCCTTTATTTCATCTCCACTCATAAGGTTGAATTTGACGTTAAAATCATTATAGGGTCGCCATATCATGTCCGTGGCTTGGCTCTCCCAAATCTTTCAGGCTAGTGGTAAGTCCTGCTGCTGTTATTGTCTGAAACCTCCCCAGGGCACTAACCAACAGTTTATTAAAGATATCTGGTGATAGGGATGGCTTGTTAGAGTTGTGTCTCACCCACTATGAAGCCGTGAAGCTGACCCGAACATTTGGTACTCCAGTTCTTTAAAGATGCAGCAATCACAAGTCTGTGTCTCAATATTTCTCTCACGTGACCACAGGAGCATTCCCATGGCTGTACCCACTCGGGCCTCACTATTACTTCAATGATCCCAGATGCCCAGATCAGTTTGTCTTCGTGAGGCAAAACAAGTACGTACGATGCTTTCCATTAGAATCGTGGCTTAACATTTATTGATCAATATATTTATTCACTACGATAGCAACTATGTGCCCCTTCGCATGCGTGATTTTCTGGTTTCCTTAGGAGGCTATGTACGGATCTTTGCTTGCTTATATATCTATCCACACAGCCTAGACACTGTTTGTTGTTTACTGTCTTGTTTTTTTGTATCTATAGAAACAACTCGACTATCAGAGCGCCTATTATGCCCAGGATAGGTTCTTTGGGCCTTTGGGAAACCCTCACGTTATGCCTGCCGTACTGCGGCCTCCTCCTATCTCCAAGCTTCATATGATATACAGTGAGCATTCGTAAACGTTAAAAGGTTTCCAAGATGATGCGTTGTGCTAATCAGTCTTTCATTTCCATATTGAATAGGCATTAATTCAAATACAGAGGCATTTTACTATTACAAGCCCAACCCAGATCAAAATGAAGCGCCATTGATCCCTGTCGTCCTTGACAAAGTACATAAACCTTTCCTACAGAGAATGCAGAGCTCCTTTCTTCTCGATTCCTTCCTCACTGTGGTCCTAATCTCCTTCTTGTTGTTGTCAACAGTCAGCCACTGATGCTTCAGTCCCGCAAGAGCGGCCAGGCTACACAGTGAAGGGTGGGATCGCCTTTGAAACAAAGGACACGCCACAAAAAATGCTTCACGTAATCACAAAACAGACACGATGTCACTCTTTTGCTTTTTTCTAAGAGTCTCTTGAATCTAACTGTGACTGTGATCTTCTTGAACACGTTAACAGTTATTAACTGGAGTGATGGGAACAAGAAGTGGCGATGGAACAGTCCCCTATGCCAGCTTGGCCTATGCAGGTAACGCCACACACACTACACACACACAATCAGCAGCCAGCTACATGAAGAACAACGGTTGTTAAAAGTTGATCAACTCTCGTTTTTGCTTCGTCACAATGATACATAGGGCTGTGGAGAGGAACTGTGCCGGGTCTGCAAGTGACTGTGAATGAACTGGAGAGGGCCGCTCCAGTTGGCCGACTGTTCCCCAAGAAAAACTCCCATCAAGCCATACTGCGCGACAAACGATGCATCAGGTCAGCTGCCCACCATGTGTTGTGTGTGTGTGTGTGTGTTGTGTGTATACTTGCGCCCACCAATAATCTAATATTCTCTTCTCACATTTTCTCTCTCGTCTCTTCGGCTCTTCCAATGTATAGTATGATCTTAGACATTGTCACTGGCACATACAGCGGACAAGCGCCTCCCCCCATATCTGTCGGCAGAGGACTTGAGGAGTCTGAGCCCATCCTGGAAGGCTTCACAGAACCGCAACAACCATGGTCACCACAAAGAGGAGCACCAGGAGCAGTACCGCAGGCATACGAGGAACTCGGCGGCGGACAGCCATCACCATGCTATGGCCTCCATCAGAACACTGAAAAAGCTGTGCCAGAGTACCTAGAGCTGGGCATTGTACAACAGCAGCAGCAGCAGCAGCAGAAGGTCTGTATCTGTGGCACAGTACCGTGCTCATCGCCGCCTCCACTACAGCAATACCGGTACCTCACTGCTTTAGAGCAGCAGCAGCAGCGACAGCAACTGCTGCTTCAGGGAGGCATACCTATGGCGGCGCCGCCACCAGGTGGTACTGGTAGCCCGTGGATGCAGCAACAAGTTCCCTTTCAGCGGCCGCCCTTCTCTCCTCCGTATGTGCCAGGGCAAGCTTCTCCTCGAATGTACTATTGATTCATCCATCCATCCAT
>CDFI01098442.1:0-12151 GCA_000826405.1 Acanthamoeba divionensis | reverse complement strand
ACATACACACAGTTGAGCGCGAAAGAATGGATCTCGAACACAAGTTGACGAACCTGGGCGAAGAGATTGAAAAGAATAAACAAAAAATGGAGAATACAATTGTTGACCATACAGTGCAAGTAGAACACTTAAAGCAAACGCTTGAAAAGGTATTTATCCATAACAGTGCTCTTTGTGTCGCATCTAACTGTCGTATATTTCGTTATGTCCAGGAAATTGAACAAAAGGAAGCATTAAAGAGGGAGCACGAAAAACAAAAAGAGGAAAGCTTGCAGCAAATGGTCGAAAAAGATAAAATGATTGACCAGCATGACCGTAATGCAAAAGAACTTTCTTCCAAAGCAGATATGCTGTCAAGCGAAATACTCAACGTGTCGAGATCTAATGAAGAATTACACAAGACCATATCACACAATGAAGAGGAGCTGAGAAAATCTCGAGAACAGATATCGGTTCTCGTTCAAGAGAGAGCAGAACAAACCCACTCTTTGGAGCGCTATAAAAGTAAGTACTTCAATTCAGTCCAGCGTGTTTGTCTTCCTAACTATGGTTTTTGTTCAGCCTCAGAGATCGCTCTTAAGGCGGAAATCAACACTTTATTACAACGCGTTCAAGCACATGCAAGTGAAGCAGCTGAAAAGGATATTGCAATACAAAGACTTAATAGTATCATCACCCAATTGCAAGATCGTTTGAATCAACAAACCACATCTACGCGAGACAATAAGCCAAATACAGAAAAGAAACCCAGCAAACAAGAAGACCTTACAGATTTGCATATTTATAGCGAGAAAGACAAACAAAAAGAAAGTGCTGCAGAGGATCTTGGTGATTTGTTTCCTGAAAGAAGCATAATCAGAAGAATGAGTAACTCGCTTGAATGGGACGAGGTAGAAAAGGTAGATTTTATGGTTAAGTCTGCTCCTTTGATAGAAAGTGAGAGACTCCATAGAGCCTCTTTCCAGCGACCAATACAAATTCCTGCATCGCCATACCAAGAGAAGATAGTCGTATTGCCCAGTGGTCGACGATTATCTTTGTCACATGGGAGTGGAGCTGCACACTCCTATACAAATCTGCTGGACGCATTAACTGATGAATTAGTACGTATAGCCCGACTTTCATTCTTTGCTTGAGTTCATTTCTCAAGTATATCGCTCATTCTGAATATTTAATCATTTCTTATGACCTATGCGCAGATATTATCGCTGCTTTCCCTTTTGCCTATTCGTGATCTTGTTGTGGTTGGCCAGGTAAGCAAGAAGTGTCGACGGCTAGCATCCGACGCTTCCTTATGGAAATCACAATGTCTCTATATGTGGAACGACATCAATGATACCACCTTCACAGGATCAGGCAAGTGAATTTTCTCCTTCTATTACAGAATAACAAGTTTACACTAAACATCCCACTCTTCAACTTGTTTTGTCCGCACAGATTGGAAAGAAATGTATATATACAGGCAATCGTGCTACAAGCATATGTCATGCTTACTTGTTGGCAGTGAGGGCGCAGGCAAGCGCTCACTTGTGTCAGCATTTGACGCCATGATCACTCGCGAAGGATGGCAACTCGGCAAAGTAAAGGATAACGCTCTCGTGTGTGTTGAGTCATATTACGGGGTTCCCATCATGTTCAATCTCACCGTCCTCAAGACAGGTAAAGTTTTCCTTCTTCTCACCAAATCTCTCATCCATGGGGGAGTAACATTTGGATTTCAACAGTACTTATTAATACACCTTAAATTAATCTATATATGTGTGTCTTATTTCTGTCCACCAGACAACGTCGAGCAATTTGAAAAATACACTAAGCATAGGAAAGTTGATGTGATCCTTCTCTGTGTGCCCTTTTCGGGGATTCCAGAGGCCCTTCCATCAGTCAAGGTAGCACATTCCTCTCTCTCTCTCTCTCTCTCCTTCTCTGCATATGTGTTTGTGCTGTCCTGGTAGCTACTAATTGATTGTTATGACGCGCTATTGGCCCTTTTAGAAACGTTGGCTTCATCTTTTGAATCTCCATTGTCCAAACGTGCCTTGTATGCTCGTGGGCACCATGTTCGATGATCTCAACAACTGGAAAGACGCCCATTCCTGCCTCTCAGATTTTGGCAAAATCAATAATCTGGCCAACACTGCTATTTGCTCTTCCATGACAAACAGGCAAGTTCCTCTTCTCATTTAACATACTCCCCTGACTCCTTGTTCGCTGGCAAGCCCCTCTCAACTTATTTCTCTCTCCTTTTTTTTATTTCGGACCACGGCAGGGGCGTAGCTGATCTCTTCGATTTGGTGCAAGCATTAAAGCCGAATAGGAAGTTGAGAGAAAAGAAAAGGACGCCCAGCCCCTTGCAACTCGCAGAAGCGATGAACCAGTCCCTCGTCCAAATGCACAAAATAGAACGCAAACCACTGCCAAGGTAAGAAGAGAAGCCACACACACACCCACCCACTCACCACACTCCAATAGTACTTTTTTTTTTCAGAGTTTTTTGATTCTTTCTTTCTTTCCATTCATTCACATTCCTCCAACTTTCTTGAAGTACGCCATCAAGGGTCATAGCCACAGCAACGCCTGCTTCTTCTTCTTCTTCTACACCACCATCGGCCAACACAACACCAAGCCGCACAACGCCGGCGCGTTCAACGCCAAGCCGTTTCACCCCAAAACGCGGTGCGAGCAGAACCCCAAACACAAAGGAGAGCTGCTCTGTGCAGTAACACGCACACACCCCCAAAACCGGTTTTGGGGTTTTCTTTTTTTTAGTGTTTTTTTTTTCTGGCGGAGTTGAGAAGAGTGCTGGAATTTTGCGGTCGGAAATTGTCCGGTTTGATGGGACTCAAACGAATGCGAGGATTTTTTTTTGGATTTTTTGTTGTTGCAGCAATCTTGTGGTCTCACGCCAACAAGAGACAGAAGAAAAGAGATCATATCACATCATGGGAGAACGCAAAGTGCTCAACAAATACTACCCCCCTGACTTCGATCCT
Organism: Acanthamoeba divionensis; assembly: GCA_000826405.1. Lineage (NCBI taxonomy): Eukaryota > Discosea > Longamoebia > Acanthamoebidae > Acanthamoeba > Acanthamoeba divionensis. Next base: position 9,161 of record CDFI01098442.1, on the reverse strand, counting down.
TCTCTGATACCCAAGGGCAAGCGTCCCAAAAATGATCAGGTCAAGGTGAGAATGATGATGCCCATGAGTGTCCGATGCGCAACGTGCGGTGAGTACATTTACAAAGGAAAGAAGTTCAATGCACGCAAGGAGACAGTTGCTGGAGAGGAGTACTTGAGCATCAAGATTTTCCGTTTTTATGTTAAATGCCCTCGGTGCGCTGCTGAGCTTAGCATCAAGACAGATCCCAAAAACGCTGATTATGAGTGTGAGTTTGGTGCCTCCCGAAATTTTGAGCCCTGGAGAGATAAGGAGAAGCAGATTGAAGAGGCCAAGGAGCAGAGAAAGCAAGAGGAAGAAGGTGATGCAATGAAAGCTCTTGAAAATCGAACGGTTGATTCCAAAATTGAAATGGACATTTTGGATGCACTTGATGAAATAAGGAGCATCAATTCTCGTCACGCCAGACTTGAGCTAGATCAGATTATTGATTACAAAATGAGTCAGGGCGAGAAAAGGGCCAGGATGCTTTCAGAAGAGGACGAAGAATTGGTTCGATCAGTGTTTGGCCATTCCAAATCATCAGACAATGTCAAACGCCTGGACGAGGATTCTGAGGACGAACTTTTAGGCACCGCTGCCACAAAGGATCATATCAAGTCGGAACCTCTTCTTGTAAAGGAGGAGAAGGCCATTCCGAGTCCTATCATTAATAACAATAGTAATGCATCTGCAAAAAGGAAAACAGGGCCGGTGCTGCCCATCATCTGCGTGGTGCCCAAGGGGCAACAGGCAAAGAAGCCCAAAACAGAGAGCAGCAACAGCAGCAGCGAACAGAAGGCGCCGTTGGTGGTGGTCAGTGCCAAGAGTGAGGCTGCAGAGAGCAACAGCAATGAGGGTGATGGTGAAGGAGCATCTGGAGGATTGCTGAGCCTTGTTGATTATTGATTGGTGATGGACGGATTACAAGGTTGGTGGAAGGTGGTGTGTGTGTTGGAGGCAAGCCAAAGAGAGTAAAGCTCATTTGTCTCAGCTGTAGTGCGGCCACATGGTGCGGCCTTTTTTTACTTAGGTTTTTCATTCAGCCTTGGTGCGTGGATGGATTACTCTCAAATGTGTGATGGCCACCACACATTTTTATGCTCCCAAATATATGATGTGATGATGTGATGATGTGGTGGTGATGATGATAATAATAGTTGTTGTTATTTTTCTGTACAGTAAAACACTTCACTAAACAAAAAAAAAATCAAACGAAGCCACACACAGAGCAATAGTAATAATAACAACTTAAGGGGAAAGGAAGCATTTATAAATAAACAGTACAACATGTACAACACATTGGCGGCCTATTCACAGAAAGCATGGAAGGGATTCTGGGATCAATATATGGCCATATATCAGGCAAAAAAACAATTGATCTCAATCCTGTTGTTGTTGATTTTCAGAGGCTGGCACAAACTTTTGGAGGAAGAACTTGTTGTTGCCGCTGCCATAGCTCTTGTAGCTGCTGCTCGGAGCAGCCTTGTTGCTTTGTTGTTTGGGGCGCTGCTGAAACCTCTGGTTGCGGTGGAACTTGGTGGGCAGCTCCTCTCCGTCCTCCTCCTCGTCCTCTTCCTCGTGAGGAAAGAGCTCGTCTCTTACGTCCCTGGGGGCCCTTCCTCTGACCTTATCTTTGCTTCTCCACGTGGAGTTCTTCTTGTTTGCGTCTCTGGCAGAAGGCGAAGGACCACCACCAGCAGCAGCAGCAGCAGGAGAAGCAGCAGTAGGACGATAGGGAGAAGCGTTTTTGTCCTTGTCGACGTACTTGTTTCTGATAGCCTTGGGCTTGACTGGCGTTGGAGTCTTGGAAGTAACAGGGATAGGCTGCTGCTGCTGCTCGACTGTAGAGCTGATAGGATATGAACGGGAACGAGGACGCCTGCTGTTGGGTTGTGGTGGAAGTTGATGAGGAGAACTGTGGATGGGAAGAGCAGCAGATTCTCTGACGAGCTTAAGCACTGCTATCCTCTTTTTGCGCTTGTTGGTCTCTTGGCAGCTGAAGCTGGTGGTCTGCGAGACTAGGCCATATCTCTCCGCGGTTTGGTGGATGACGAGCCTCTCAAAGGAGGTCAGATCAGCAGAAAACCTCAGCTCGTTCTTGGTGTCGTCGCCCAAAAAGTCTCTGACCTGCTTGTCTATGCCTTCTCTGATCTGTTGGTCCTCAGGTCTTGCTTGCCCCGAAGATCTCCAGCTGGTCTGCTGTTCGCCTCTTTCCCGTCTGGAAGAGGAAGAGAAGCTCTTCCTGTCTTCTTTGGTGGAAGACGCAGAATCGGGAGCGACAGTTGGATAGTAATCATCCTTGACGTGTGCTGAAGGAGGCGGCACGAGAATGGCGCGCACATCGATGGGCTTGCGCTGCAGGTCAGGATAGAGACGGACCTTCACACGTGTGAAGACTTTAATGTTCTGCACCACCTCCTTTGGAGACACAGCTCCATCGGCAGAGTTTGCCTCTTGTTGGTTGGAATCAGAAGATTGATCGGAGGTGACAGCAGGCCAGACCAGTTGCATCACTTTTTGCTTTTTATCATATTCAAACTTTGTCAGGGGCATGTCCTCTACTCTGACCATCTTCTCGACACCGTAGAGGGGGATGTAAATATCAAAGCTCTTTCCATAGATCGAAAGCACGATGGCATCAAGCTCCATCGGGGGGTAGTTCTTCAAGAGCGTGCACAGGAACACAAGGTCACACTTATCCTGGGCCTTGTCTGACTTGGACTTGCGATTGTTGCAGTTCTCACATATACCCATCAGCTCCTCTGTTTCTACAGGACATGGCTTGCCCTCAAGACTTGCGTGAAGAAGCCTATGCACAATGACATCGCTGTAACGCCTGATGGGAGAGGTGAAGTGGGTGTAGAAATCAAAGGCCAAGGCATAGTGTCTATACGCTGTGTCACCATCCCCTTCATGTGTACAGGTATACTTAGCCAAGGACATTGGCTTCATGGCCAATCGCAAGACAGCTGTAACTGTGTCCTCGCTGTACATGCTGCACAACTTTTTGAGCGATGCTTGGAATGCTCCCGAAGAAGAAGAGTTGAACTCTATGTTGTATTCAGCGCATGCCTGCTTGAATTCGGCAAGCTTGTTGTCATTGGGAGGTGGGTGTCTTCTCAACAAGGACCCATTGGGGAAAGAGGAATAGATCTTCGCTGCCACGCTTTGGTTTGCCTGAAGCATAAACTCTTCAATCAAAAAGTGGCTCTCAGTGCGCACGTAGTTGCCCACGGAGATGGGCATACCATTCTCATCCAACTTGAAATACATCTTGGAGTCATCAAGCGTTAGGGAACCATTCTCTAATCTTCTCTGCTTCATAGACTTGGCCATTTCATTTAAAATCGTGACATCCCCGACAACCTCGTCTAGCTTGTGCAAACTGGAAGGGTCAACAGCCAACACCGCTCCTGTTTGCTCAGTGCTGCCTTCCCTTTTCTCTGTCTCGGAGGAAACAAGTCCATCAAGCATCTGCTGTGCATGCTCGTAGGCAAGCTTGATGCATGACCTGATAATTGTCCTTCCAAACCACGGCTCCTCCAATATCTTGCCTTCTTTGTCCATTTTCCACATCACAGAAAAAGCAAGCCTGTCCTCGCCGGGCACAAGAGAGCACATGTTGTCGGACAACAGACGAGGAAGCATGGGAATCGACCTATGCACAAGATACACAGTTGTCGCCCTCTTTCTAGCTTCCTGGTCCAGAGCATTCCCCGCTTGCACGAAATAGGTCACATCAGCGATGTGCACGCCAACCAAAAAGGTTCCGTCATCTAACTTCTTGCAGGAGACAGCGTCATCCATGTCCTTGGCTGTCAGAGGATCAATGGTAAAGATCCTCTCTTGCCTAAGATCCCTCCTGCGGGAGACCTCATCTCGTGGTATTTCCCATTTTTGAGGTTCTGGTGGTATAACAGGAAGGCAGGATATGCAGTCCTGAGAGAAAGAGTCTTCCCAATCAATGCCGTTATCAGCAAGAAGAGCCTGCATCTCTACTTCCATATCACCAGCCGGGCCAAGGTTTTGGATGAGATCTCCCTTGGGAAAGATACTAGAAATAGGCCACTCAGTGATCCTCGCAACAAAGAGGTTAGCCGCAAGCTCGCCCGAGTTCGCCAAGAAGCTGGCTGGCAGTCTCTTGACAGGCACGAGGAGGCGGGGCACACGCTTTTCCAGAGGCACGAAGAACGCCATAAAGTTGCCTCGACCAAGTTCTTCTTCGGCAAGCCCGCACGACTTCAGGTAGCCCACCATCTCTTCGATATGGTTTGAAGCTTGAATGGCCACAATTTGAGCTGTTCTTCTCAGCTTAACTTGGCCTTCCTCTTTCTCATCTTCGTTGTTCTGTAGATTCTTGTCCGCATCAAGTGTGGCCACAGCAGGAGGAGAAGGCAAAGGGCTGCCTGCGATGCTGCAATTGGTGGCGGCCTCCTTAACAAACTCTGTGTTGGGCTTCCACCATCCTCGCTCCTGAGGCTTTGGCAATTCGGCAGTTGCATTATCACTGCTTTTAACAGACGATGCCAAGCCATTCCCGCTAACCTCTATCTCAATCTCAATCTCTTCCTCACTGGACTCCACATCGGCACTCGCGTTTTTCTCTACAAGTGCTTCTGTTACAAGAACATCTTCCTCTTTGTTGTCAATGATGTTAACCTCAACGTCTCCTTCTGATTCTTCGCCATTCACGGTCTCCTTGTTTTCAGCGTATACGGGTTTCAACTCGGTTTGCAACGCTTCCACTTCGTCTACCTCCTCAGCCTCCTCCACCTCCTCTTTCGCTTCCTTCACCACTTCCCATTTACTTTGATCATGTATCTTAATTATAACAGTGTCACCATCAAAAGCACGATTGCGGTCGACCATGCCATCAATCAGAATATCTTTGTCAAATCCTTCGACAGACACGTAAGCCAAGCTTGGTCGCTTGTGATTCACTCTTAACAGACCCTGCAAAAGTGTGGCGTCCTCCAGTCCCTTCTTGACAGCTGCAGGGGAAAGATGTTCCACAAAACGGGGCCTTCTGCCCCTTTTTGGAGAGCGGCCCGTAGGAGAGCTACCAGCACCATCCCTCAGTCCGCCTCTCAGTGGTGATTTAGAAATGTGGTCTCCCTTTACAGTGAAGGTGGTCTCGCTTCTTCGCGACATGAAGATGTCCCTCTTTTTCTCGACAACTGTAGTGAAACCTTCTTCTTCTTCTTCTTCTTCATCTGATTGTGACTTCCTGTTTCCAAATGCTATTTTCTTCTTCTTCTCCAACTGATGAGGTGTGGTTGAGCTTTCTGCAACTTTCGATTTGCGAGGCCTCTCGCGGTACTTTCGTTGTGTGCGCTCATTTCCCTCAATTACGACGTCACGAGGCTCGTGAGAAGATTGAGAAGGAGCGAACCATGAACTCAAAACTCGTCTAGAATCGCTCGCGCTCATTGTGTGTATGTGTCAGACAGGCAAAAATATAACAATAAACTAATTGAACAATTGAGTCACCAACCACAAAAGTGTCACTACGCAAGCAAATAAATCAAAAAAAAGGGGGTCTGGCAGCACCAGTGGCCGTGGGCTCAGTAGGTTTACAGTGAACTTCCTTGAAAGGCCACTGACATAGACCACCCCCTCTGAAATACTCCTCTCCAACACCAAACCTCCGCCTTTCGTCGTTCTTTTCTTAGAACTGTGAATGTCGACATTAAATAATTCACACAAAAAGGATCGGAACGATAGGAATGCTCACAGAAATACTTGCAATCATTTAGTTCTGTAAACATCTAGATAAGTCACGAAAATTCTTATGGCCTTTTGGCAAACGCTACCTTAAGAACTGCAGTTCAGCAGATTCATTTTTGCATTTTGATGATGATGAAGCACGCTACCTGCAGAACTGCGCGCCTTGCCGCTACTGTTCGTGCCCCCCAGGCAGATAAGACAGTTCATTTGTTTGGTCGATCTAGGCTCACTAACTCGCGTTCTGTGCCTTCCTCCCTATGTGGTTCCCGAAGAGCCTTCTCATCACTGCCGGTAACACTCCAGATAAGATTTTTTGATGATTTAATCTGATCTCCAATTGTTTGGAACACCACAAAAAAAGAACCCAATTAAGGGGCGCAGACTTGGCTTCTGGGGCTTGGGTGCAGGTGTGGGCGTTGGAGTGTCGCTTTTCTGCTTGTCCGCTCCTTTATTTTGTGCACAGCCACAAAATGAAGATGTTGTGAAAGAAGAGAGCACAGGCCTATTGTTTCCAAGAACCCTAAAAGCGCCCACTGAAGAGGGACCCGCCTTAGGTACAACTGCCTTTGCCCAAACTTCTACTCTGCAATAATAACCAAGCATGCCACGTTTCCATCACAAACACAGAAATCTTGGGGGCCAACGTGAGAAAGGTATTTTTCTTTGCTACCTATGCTGTTGGACTGTATGTTGAACCACAACCAGCTCGTGCTGCTCTGTCCAGTTTCCAGGTGACAGGGAATTTTCATACACCATTATAAACCTGAGTTTGTTATTGTATGTGTACACTCACCTCTTCTTCATTCACTAGAAACTATCAGAAGAGGACCTCAAATCGAATCAGCAAATGTTCAATGCTCTGTGTGATGGAGATTTTGTAAAAACAATAAGAATTATAGCCACAAGAGATGCAGCAGGGTCCCATTTTCGAAATGGCCTTGTCGCTGCCATCTCTCCTCACTTCAAACAAGAGGAAGCTGGCAACAAAGAAGCTATGGAGAAGTTCAAGGCGGCTTTCCCCCAACAGCTAATCAAAGAGATGACAATTGATTTTACGTGGACAAGAGATGGCACTTTAGTTATCTCTGTGGATGATAAAGTCGTTTCTTCAATCCAGTCTGGCGCCTTCAGCAAGGCCTTATTCACTGTCTATCTTGGAGAGAAGAGCAAGACTGGAGATGCAAAGAAAGTGTGGGCCAAAGGAGTGGCAAAGCTTCTGCACCAGTAGTGGTGGCATGATATCGTGCATTTGTTTGAACTTGTTTTCACACAAAAAGAATATCAATATCTTGGTACGTGTGAACATATAAAAATGCATGAATTAAGGATCATGTGCAGCATTTTCTATAGAATGTTGGTGTCAGGTGCAAGATTTCTGTCATCTTCCATTACTGGTTTCTTTCATTCAAATATTGTACCCTTCAACAACAACAACAAGGATAAGTTGGAGAAGGAGAGCAAAAAAAAGTGGTTGCCATTGGGCAAACGAATTCAAAGTACTTTGAAACAAAGAAGTCTTAATAATAAGAATATTGTACAATATATAAAACTCTTAATTAATCTATTAATCTTTTTTCTTGTAATTGTGTGGAACTGTCATTTGAACGAAGAGCCACCAGAAGAGCTTTGGTAAACTGTAGAAATTTCATCTATCATTCATGTGGCCCAGCCACAACATTGGTTCCACCTGCATCTATAAACACTTGTACTTACAACAAAAGGGTGCAATTCCATCCTCACACAACAAAGTTGCTTTGCTTGCAAGACCAAAAGTCTTATTTTACAGCTGAAAGTCTCTTTTAAAAAAATGAACAGAAGATACCAGCTAGTCAAAGATTTGATGACCAAACCTGTCCTTACAGGTAAAAAAAATCATCATAATCATTCATTGGAAAATCACAACGAGATGGCGTGAATGTCTAATGCTCCTTTTTTTCATCATTGTAGTGACTCCTGACACACCTTTGAATGTGGCTTTGGCCACGATGTTGCAAAAGAGAATCCACAGACTGCCTGTGGTTGAAGAGAGCTCACCTGGCAAACTCGTGGGCATAATCAGTGAGAGGAATCTTCGGCTGGCTGCGGATTCGCCTTTTCTGGAAGAATCAGCTCAAGAGGTTTTGGAGCATTTGGCAAAGCACAAAGTGAAAGAGATCATGAAGCATGCAGTGGTCACTGTCAACGAAGATAGCCCCATTCTGGAGGCAGCTAAATTGATGAGGGTGTCCAGCATAGGTGGACTGCCAGTCCTAGACAGTGCTGGCTTGCTCAGTGGAATGGTGACAAGAACTGATCTCTTGGATCATCTTATTCGTCTCATGGAGCCAATTGAGCCTTCGTCCGGTGGTCAACAAGAATGAATGAACGAATGAAAGTGGAGAATTTACATAAAAAAGTTGTTTATTTGTTGATCTCACTTGCTTACATCACTTTGTGTCCTTGAAGGATTGTCAATATATATTTATTTCCACACACAAACAGTTAGTAAGAGTTATATTATTTATTTATTTATTTGATTCAAGCTCCGATCTTCATTTCCCCGCTCTTGTGTTCAACACAAATGGAAGACCACTTGTCCCAACTGAACGAACTAATCGGATTTCTTGTTGATCCCAAACCAGAGGTACTCCACAATAATCTATGAGCGTGGGGTTCTTGCTCCCAAGCAATACACTGGAACATCTTAATCTTTTTTTTTTGGTGTAGGTGAGACAAATTGCACTGCAGCATGTGCGCACGTATACAGCAACAGAAGAAGGGCGTGGTGTGCTCAAAGGAGTACAAGCGCCCGTTCTACAGAACATTGTGAGGCTGCTTGGGGACATTAGCGTAATGCCCCCTTCTTCTCTGAATCATTGAATTGAATTGAACCAAAAATAACATCATTTTTGCCAACAATGATCACCATTGAATCTCCCAGGCAATTGCAACCTTAGCCTTCACTTGCCTAATCAACTTGTCGGAAGACCTTGAATTCGCTGCGCAGCTTGTGCAGAGAAGCAGATTTTGCATCATGCTGGCCAGAAACATTCTTGTACGCTCCTTTTCGTCCCCCTCCCACTTGATCTTGCAGACTCACTGTTTGCTTGCAAGAAATAACTGTTTCTCAAGTTTGCCTAGCTTAGTGATGTGATCACTTTTCTTCTGATTAAAGGATTCAGAAAACAAGCTTGCAGAAGTTTGTTGTATTCTGTTGTGCAATCTCACCAGATTGGAAGAAGGATGCAGGCAGCTCCTGCAAGTGGGAGAAGACTTGGAGGGATATTACTTTTGCAGGCTGATCGATGTCTTCTGTGAGAAGAGAGGCGACGAAAAGAAAGACCCTTATGGTATTCAAAGAACACTCTGCTCTCTCTGAATTGATTAGTCATTAGGAGAACTCTCTCTCTCTCTCTCTCTCTCTCTCTCTCTCT
>CDFI01098441.1:0-12168 GCA_000826405.1 Acanthamoeba divionensis | reverse complement strand
ACATACACACAGTTGAGCGCGAAAGAATGGATCTCGAACACAAGTTGACGAACCTGGGCGAAGAGATTGAAAAGAATAAACAAAAAATGGAGAATACAATTGTTGACCATACAGTGCAAGTAGAACACTTAAAGCAAACGCTTGAAAAGGTATTTATCCATAACAGTGCTCTTTGTGTCGCATCTAACTGTCGTATATTTCGTTATGTCCAGGAAATTGAACAAAAGGAAGCATTAAAGAGGGAGCACGAAAAACAAAAAGAGGAAAGCTTGCAGCAAATGGTCGAAAAAGATAAAATGATTGACCAGCATGACCGTAATGCAAAAGAACTTTCTTCCAAAGCAGATATGCTGTCAAGCGAAATACTCAACGTGTCGAGATCTAATGAAGAATTACACAAGACCATATCACACAATGAAGAGGAGCTGAGAAAATCTCGAGAACAGATATCGGTTCTCGTTCAAGAGAGAGCAGAACAAACCCACTCTTTGGAGCGCTATAAAAGTAAGTACTTCAATTCAGTCCAGCGTGTTTGTCTTCCTAACTATGGTTTTTGTTCAGCCTCAGAGATCGCTCTTAAGGCGGAAATCAACACTTTATTACAACGCGTTCAAGCACATGCAAGTGAAGCAGCTGAAAAGGATATTGCAATACAAAGACTTAATAGTATCATCACCCAATTGCAAGATCGTTTGAATCAACAAACCACATCTACGCGAGACAATAAGCCAAATACAGAAAAGAAACCCAGCAAACAAGAAGACCTTACAGATTTGCATATTTATAGCGAGAAAGACAAACAAAAAGAAAGTGCTGCAGAGGATCTTGGTGATTTGTTTCCTGAAAGAAGCATAATCAGAAGAATGAGTAACTCGCTTGAATGGGACGAGGTAGAAAAGGTAGATTTTATGGTTAAGTCTGCTCCTTTGATAGAAAGTGAGAGACTCCATAGAGCCTCTTTCCAGCGACCAATACAAATTCCTGCATCGCCATACCAAGAGAAGATAGTCGTATTGCCCAGTGGTCGACGATTATCTTTGTCACATGGGAGTGGAGCTGCACACTCCTATACAAATCTGCTGGACGCATTAACTGATGAATTAGTACGTATAGCCCGACTTTCATTCTTTGCTTGAGTTCATTTCTCAAGTATATCGCTCATTCTGAATATTTAATCATTTCTTATGACCTATGCGCAGATATTATCGCTGCTTTCCCTTTTGCCTATTCGTGATCTTGTTGTGGTTGGCCAGGTAAGCAAGAAGTGTCGACGGCTAGCATCCGACGCTTCCTTATGGAAATCACAATGTCTCTATATGTGGAACGACATCAATGATACCACCTTCACAGGATCAGGCAAGTGAATTTTCTCCTTCTATTACAGAATAACAAGTTTACACTAAACATCCCACTCTTCAACTTGTTTTGTCCGCACAGATTGGAAAGAAATGTATATATACAGGCAATCGTGCTACAAGCATATGTCATGCTTACTTGTTGGCAGTGAGGGCGCAGGCAAGCGCTCACTTGTGTCAGCATTTGACGCCATGATCACTCGCGAAGGATGGCAACTCGGCAAAGTAAAGGATAACGCTCTCGTGTGTGTTGAGTCATATTACGGGGTTCCCATCATGTTCAATCTCACCGTCCTCAAGACAGGTAAAGTTTTCCTTCTTCTCACCAAATCTCTCATCCATGGGGGAGTAACATTTGGATTTCAACAGTACTTATTAATACACCTTAAATTAATCTATATATGTGTGTCTTATTTCTGTCCACCAGACAACGTCGAGCAATTTGAAAAATACACTAAGCATAGGAAAGTTGATGTGATCCTTCTCTGTGTGCCCTTTTCGGGGATTCCAGAGGCCCTTCCATCAGTCAAGGTAGCACATTCCTCTCTCTCTCTCTCTCTCTCCTTCTCTGCATATGTGTTTGTGCTGTCCTGGTAGCTACTAATTGATTGTTATGACGCGCTATTGGCCCTTTTAGAAACGTTGGCTTCATCTTTTGAATCTCCATTGTCCAAACGTGCCTTGTATGCTCGTGGGCACCATGTTCGATGATCTCAACAACTGGAAAGACGCCCATTCCTGCCTCTCAGATTTTGGCAAAATCAATAATCTGGCCAACACTGCTATTTGCTCTTCCATGACAAACAGGCAAGTTCCTCTTCTCATTTAACATACTCCCCTGACTCCTTGTTCGCTGGCAAGCCCCTCTCAACTTATTTCTCTCTCCTTTTTTTTATTTCGGACCACGGCAGGGGCGTAGCTGATCTCTTCGATTTGGTGCAAGCATTAAAGCCGAATAGGAAGTTGAGAGAAAAGAAAAGGACGCCCAGCCCCTTGCAACTCGCAGAAGCGATGAACCAGTCCCTCGTCCAAATGCACAAAATAGAACGCAAACCACTGCCAAGGTAAGAAGAGAAGCCACACACACACCCACCCACTCACCACACTCCAATAGTACTTTTTTTTTTCAGAGTTTTTTGATTCTTTCTTTCTTTCCATTCATTCACATTCCTCCAACTTTCTTGAAGTACGCCATCAAGGGTCATAGCCACAGCAACGCCTGCTTCTTCTTCTTCTTCTACACCACCATCGGCCAACACAACACCAAGCCGCACAACGCCGGCGCGTTCAACGCCAAGCCGTTTCACCCCAAAACGCGGTGCGAGCAGAACCCCAAACACAAAGGAGAGCTGCTCTGTGCAGTAACACGCACACACCCCCAAAACCGGTTTTGGGGTTTTCTTTTTTTTAGTGTTTTTTTTTTCTGGCGGAGTTGAGAAGAGTGCTGGAATTTTGCGGTCGGAAATTGTCCGGTTTGATGGGACTCAAACGAATGCGAGGATTTTTTTTTGGATTTTTTGTTGTTGCAGCAATCTTGTGGTCTCACGCCAACAAGAGACAGAAGAAAAGAGATCATATCACATCATGGGAGAACGCAAAGTGCTCAACAAATACTACCCCCCTGACTTCGATCCTTCTCTGATACCCAAGGGCAAGCGTCCCAAAAATGATCAGGTCAAGGTGAGAATGATGATGCCCATGAGTGTCCGATGCGCAACGTGCGGTGAGTACATTTACAAAGGAAAGAAGTTCAATGCACGCAAGGAGACAGTTGCTGGAGAGGAGTACTTGAGCATCAAGATTTTCCGTTTTTATGTTAAATGCCCTCGGTGCGCTGCTGAGCTTAGCATCAAGACAGATCCCAAAAACGCTGATTATGAGTGTGAGTTTGGTGCCTCCCGAAATTTTGAGCCCTGGAGAGATAAGGAGAAGCAGATTGAAGAGGCCAAGGAGCAGAGAAAGCAAGAGGAAGAAGGTGATGCAATGAAAGCTCTTGAAAATCGAACGGTTGATTCCAAAATTGAAATGGACATTTTGGATGCACTTGATGAAATAAGGAGCATCAATTCTCGTCACGCCAGACTTGAGCTAGATCAGATTATTGATTACAAAATGAGTCAGGGCGAGAAAAGGGCCAGGATGCTTTCAGAAGAGGACGAAGAATTGGTTCGATCAGTGTTTGGCCATTCCAAATCATCAGACAATGTCAAACGCCTGGACGAGGATTCTGAGGACGAACTTTTAGGCACCGCTGCCACAAAGGATCATATCAAGTCGGAACCTCTTCTTGTAAAGGAGGAGAAGGCCATTCCGAGTCCTATCATTAATAACAATAGTAATGCATCTGCAAAAAGGAAAACAGGGCCGGTGCTGCCCATCATCTGCGTGGTGCCCAAGGGGCAACAGGCAAAGAAGCCCAAAACAGAGAGCAGCAACAGCAGCAGCGAACAGAAGGCGCCGTTGGTGGTGGTCAGTGCCAAGAGTGAGGCTGCAGAGAGCAACAGCAATGAGGGTGATGGTGAAGGAGCATCTGGAGGATTGCTGAGCCTTGTTGATTATTGATTGGTGATGGACGGATTACAAGGTTGGTGGAAGGTGGTGTGTGTGTTGGAGGCAAGCCAAAGAGAGTAAAGCTCATTTGTCTCAGCTGTAGTGCGGCCACATGGTGCGGTGGTGCATGGCACATGGTGCGGCCTTTTTTTACTTAGGTTTTTCATTCAGCCTTGGTGCGTGGATGGATTACTCTCAAATGTGTGATGGCCATCACACATTTTTATGCTCCCAAATATATGATGTGATGATGTGGTGATGATGATAATAATAATAGTTGTTGTTGTTATTTTTCTGTACAGTAAAACACTTCGCTAAACAAAAAAAAAATCAAACGAAGCCACACACAGAGCAATGGTAATAATAACAACGTAAGAGGAAAGGAAGCATTTATAAATAAACAGTACAACATGTACAACACATTGGCGGCCTATTCACAGAAAGCATGGAAGGGATTCTGGGATCAATATATGGCCATATATCAGGCAAAAAAACAATTGATCTCAATCCTGTTGTTGTTGATTTTCAGAGGCTGGCACAAACTTTTGGAGGAAGAACTTGTTGTTGCCGCTGCCATAGCTCTTGTAGCTGCTGCTCGGAGCAGCCTTGTTGCTTTGTTGTTTGGGGCGCTGCTGAAACCTCTGGTTGCGGTGGAACTTGGTGGGCAGCTCCTCTCCGTCCTCCTCCTCGTCCTCTTCCTCGTGAGGAAAGAGCTCGTCTCTTACGTCCCTGGGGGCCCTTCCTCTGACCTTATCTTTGCTTCTCCACGTGGAGTTCTTCTTGTTTGCGTCTCTGGCAGAAGGCGAAGGACCACCACCAGCAGCAGCAGCAGCAGGAGAAGCAGCAGTAGGACGATAGGGAGAAGCGTTTTTGTCCTTGTCGACGTACTTGTTTCTGATAGCCTTGGGCTTGACTGGCGTTGGAGTCTTGGAAGTAACAGGGATAGGCTGCTGCTGCTGCTCGACTGTAGAGCTGATAGGATATGAACGGGAACGAGGACGCCTGCTGTTGGGTTGTGGTGGAAGTTGATGAGGAGAACTGTGGATGGGAAGAGCAGCAGATTCTCTGACGAGCTTAAGCACTGCTATCCTCTTTTTGCGCTTGTTGGTCTCTTGGCAGCTGAAGCTGGTGGTCTGCGAGACTAGGCCATATCTCTCCGCGGTTTGGTGGATGACGAGCCTCTCAAAGGAGGTCAGATCAGCAGAAAACCTCAGCTCGTTCTTGGTGTCGTCGCCCAAAAAGTCTCTGACCTGCTTGTCTATGCCTTCTCTGATCTGTTGGTCCTCAGGTCTTGCTTGCCCCGAAGATCTCCAGCTGGTCTGCTGTTCGCCTCTTTCCCGTCTGGAAGAGGAAGAGAAGCTCTTCCTGTCTTCTTTGGTGGAAGACGCAGAATCGGGAGCGACAGTTGGATAGTAATCATCCTTGACGTGTGCTGAAGGAGGCGGCACGAGAATGGCGCGCACATCGATGGGCTTGCGCTGCAGGTCAGGATAGAGACGGACCTTCACACGTGTGAAGACTTTAATGTTCTGCACCACCTCCTTTGGAGACACAGCTCCATCGGCAGAGTTTGCCTCTTGTTGGTTGGAATCAGAAGATTGATCGGAGGTGACAGCAGGCCAGACCAGTTGCATCACTTTTTGCTTTTTATCATATTCAAACTTTGTCAGGGGCATGTCCTCTACTCTGACCATCTTCTCGACACCGTAGAGGGGGATGTAAATATCAAAGCTCTTTCCATAGATCGAAAGCACGATGGCATCAAGCTCCATCGGGGGGTAGTTCTTCAAGAGCGTGCACAGGAACACAAGGTCACACTTATCCTGGGCCTTGTCTGACTTGGACTTGCGATTGTTGCAGTTCTCACATATACCCATCAGCTCCTCTGTTTCTACAGGACATGGCTTGCCCTCAAGACTTGCGTGAAGAAGCCTATGCACAATGACATCGCTGTAACGCCTGATGGGAGAGGTGAAGTGGGTGTAGAAATCAAAGGCCAAGGCATAGTGTCTATACGCTGTGTCACCATCCCCTTCATGTGTACAGGTATACTTAGCCAAGGACATTGGCTTCATGGCCAATCGCAAGACAGCTGTAACTGTGTCCTCGCTGTACATGCTGCACAACTTTTTGAGCGATGCTTGGAATGCTCCCGAAGAAGAAGAGTTGAACTCTATGTTGTATTCAGCGCATGCCTGCTTGAATTCGGCAAGCTTGTTGTCATTGGGAGGTGGGTGTCTTCTCAACAAGGACCCATTGGGGAAAGAGGAATAGATCTTCGCTGCCACGCTTTGGTTTGCCTGAAGCATAAACTCTTCAATCAAAAAGTGGCTCTCAGTGCGCACGTAGTTGCCCACGGAGATGGGCATACCATTCTCATCCAACTTGAAATACATCTTGGAGTCATCAAGCGTTAGGGAACCATTCTCTAATCTTCTCTGCTTCATAGACTTGGCCATTTCATTTAAAATCGTGACATCCCCGACAACCTCGTCTAGCTTGTGCAAACTGGAAGGGTCAACAGCCAACACCGCTCCTGTTTGCTCAGTGCTGCCTTCCCTTTTCTCTGTCTCGGAGGAAACAAGTCCATCAAGCATCTGCTGTGCATGCTCGTAGGCAAGCTTGATGCATGACCTGATAATTGTCCTTCCAAACCACGGCTCCTCCAATATCTTGCCTTCTTTGTCCATTTTCCACATCACAGAAAAAGCAAGCCTGTCCTCGCCGGGCACAAGAGAGCACATGTTGTCGGACAACAGACGAGGAAGCATGGGAATCGACCTATGCACAAGATACACAGTTGTCGCCCTCTTTCTAGCTTCCTGGTCCAGAGCATTCCCCGCTTGCACGAAATAGGTCACATCAGCGATGTGCACGCCAACCAAAAAGGTTCCGTCATCTAACTTCTTGCAGGAGACAGCGTCATCCATGTCCTTGGCTGTCAGAGGATCAATGGTAAAGATCCTCTCTTGCCTAAGATCCCTCCTGCGGGAGACCTCATCTCGTGGTATTTCCCATTTTTGAGGTTCTGGTGGTATAACAGGAAGGCAGGATATGCAGTCCTGAGAGAAAGAGTCTTCCCAATCAATGCCGTTATCAGCAAGAAGAGCCTGCATCTCTACTTCCATATCACCAGCCGGGCCAAGGTTTTGGATGAGATCTCCCTTGGGAAAGATACTAGAAATAGGCCACTCAGTGATCCTCGCAACAAAGAGGTTAGCCGCAAGCTCGCCCGAGTTCGCCAAGAAGCTGGCTGGCAGTCTCTTGACAGGCACGAGGAGGCGGGGCACACGCTTTTCCAGAGGCACGAAGAACGCCATAAAGTTGCCTCGACCAAGTTCTTCTTCGGCAAGCCCGCACGACTTCAGGTAGCCCACCATCTCTTCGATATGGTTTGAAGCTTGAATGGCCACAATTTGAGCTGTTCTTCTCAGCTTAACTTGGCCTTCCTCTTTCTCATCTTCGTTGTTCTGTAGATTCTTGTCCGCATCAAGTGTGGCCACAGCAGGAGGAGAAGGCAAAGGGCTGCCTGCGATGCTGCAATTGGTGGCGGCCTCCTTAACAAACTCTGTGTTGGGCTTCCACCATCCTCGCTCCTGAGGCTTTGGCAATTCGGCAGTTGCATTATCACTGCTTTTAACAGACGATGCCAAGCCATTCCCGCTAACCTCTATCTCAATCTCAATCTCTTCCTCACTGGACTCCACATCGGCACTCGCGTTTTTCTCTACAAGTGCTTCTGTTACAAGAACATCTTCCTCTTTGTTGTCAATGATGTTAACCTCAACGTCTCCTTCTGATTCTTCGCCATTCACGGTCTCCTTGTTTTCAGCGTATACGGGTTTCAACTCGGTTTGCAACGCTTCCACTTCGTCTACCTCCTCAGCCTCCTCCACCTCCTCTTTCGCTTCCTTCACCACTTCCCATTTACTTTGATCATGTATCTTAATTATAACAGTGTCACCATCAAAAGCACGATTGCGGTCGACCATGCCATCAATCAGAATATCTTTGTCAAATCCTTCGACAGACACGTAAGCCAAGCTTGGTCGCTTGTGATTCACTCTTAACAGACCCTGCAAAAGTGTGGCGTCCTCCAGTCCCTTCTTGACAGCTGCAGGGGAAAGATGTTCCACAAAACGGGGCCTTCTGCCCCTTTTTGGAGAGCGGCCCGTAGGAGAGCTACCAGCACCATCCCTCAGTCCGCCTCTCAGTGGTGATTTAGAAATGTGGTCTCCCTTTACAGTGAAGGTGGTCTCGCTTCTTCGCGACATGAAGATGTCCCTCTTTTTCTCGACAACTGTAGTGAAACCTTCTTCTTCTTCTTCTTCTTCATCTGATTGTGACTTCCTGTTTCCAAATGCTATTTTCTTCTTCTTCTCCAACTGATGAGGTGTGGTTGAGCTTTCTGCAACTTTCGATTTGCGAGGCCTCTCGCGGTACTTTCGTTGTGTGCGCTCATTTCCCTCAATTACGACGTCACGAGGCTCGTGAGAAGATTGAGAAGGAGCGAACCATGAACTCAAAACTCGTCTAGAATCGCTCGCGCTCATTGTGTGTATGTGTCAGACAGGCAAAAATATAACAATAAACTAATTGAACAATTGAGTCACCAACCACAAAAGTGTCACTACGCAAGCAAATAAATCAAAAAAAAGGGGGTCTGGCAGCACCAGTGGCCGTGGGCTCAGTAGGTTTACAGTGAACTTCCTTGAAAGGCCACTGACATAGACCACCCCCTCTGAAATACTCCTCTCCAACACCAAACCTCCGCCTTTCGTCGTTCTTTTCTTAGAACTGTGAATGTCGACATTAAATAATTCACACAAAAAGGATCGGAACGATAGGAATGCTCACAGAAATACTTGCAATCATTTAGTTCTGTAAACATCTAGATAAGTCACGAAAATTCTTATGGCCTTTTGGCAAACGCTACCTTAAGAACTGCAGTTCAGCAGATTCATTTTTGCATTTTGATGATGATGAAGCACGCTACCTGCAGAACTGCGCGCCTTGCCGCTACTGTTCGTGCCCCCCAGGCAGATAAGACAGTTCATTTGTTTGGTCGATCTAGGCTCACTAACTCGCGTTCTGTGCCTTCCTCCCTATGTGGTTCCCGAAGAGCCTTCTCATCACTGCCGGTAACACTCCAGATAAGATTTTTTGATGATTTAATCTGATCTCCAATTGTTTGGAACACCACAAAAAAAGAACCCAATTAAGGGGCGCAGACTTGGCTTCTGGGGCTTGGGTGCAGGTGTGGGCGTTGGAGTGTCGCTTTTCTGCTTGTCCGCTCCTTTATTTTGTGCACAGCCACAAAATGAAGATGTTGTGAAAGAAGAGAGCACAGGCCTATTGTTTCCAAGAACCCTAAAAGCGCCCACTGAAGAGGGACCCGCCTTAGGTACAACTGCCTTTGCCCAAACTTCTACTCTGCAATAATAACCAAGCATGCCACGTTTCCATCACAAACACAGAAATCTTGGGGGCCAACGTGAGAAAGGTATTTTTCTTTGCTACCTATGCTGTTGGACTGTATGTTGAACCACAACCAGCTCGTGCTGCTCTGTCCAGTTTCCAGGTGACAGGGAATTTTCATACACCATTATAAACCTGAGTTTGTTATTGTATGTGTACACTCACCTCTTCTTCATTCACTAGAAACTATCAGAAGAGGACCTCAAATCGAATCAGCAAATGTTCAATGCTCTGTGTGATGGAGATTTTGTAAAAACAATAAGAATTATAGCCACAAGAGATGCAGCAGGGTCCCATTTTCGAAATGGCCTTGTCGCTGCCATCTCTCCTCACTTCAAACAAGAGGAAGCTGGCAACAAAGAAGCTATGGAGAAGTTCAAGGCGGCTTTCCCCCAACAGCTAATCAAAGAGATGACAATTGATTTTACGTGGACAAGAGATGGCACTTTAGTTATCTCTGTGGATGATAAAGTCGTTTCTTCAATCCAGTCTGGCGCCTTCAGCAAGGCCTTATTCACTGTCTATCTTGGAGAGAAGAGCAAGACTGGAGATGCAAAGAAAGTGTGGGCCAAAGGAGTGGCAAAGCTTCTGCACCAGTAGTGGTGGCATGATATCGTGCATTTGTTTGAACTTGTTTTCACACAAAAAGAATATCAATATCTTGGTACGTGTGAACATATAAAAATGCATGAATTAAGGATCATGTGCAGCATTTTCTATAGAATGTTGGTGTCAGGTGCAAGATTTCTGTCATCTTCCATTACTGGTTTCTTTCATTCAAATATTGTACCCTTCAACAACAACAACAAGGATAAGTTGGAGAAGGAGAGCAAAAAAAAGTGGTTGCCATTGGGCAAACGAATTCAAAGTACTTTGAAACAAAGAAGTCTTAATAATAAGAATATTGTACAATATATAAAACTCTTAATTAATCTATTAATCTTTTTTCTTGTAATTGTGTGGAACTGTCATTTGAACGAAGAGCCACCAGAAGAGCTTTGGTAAACTGTAGAAATTTCATCTATCATTCATGTGGCCCAGCCACAACATTGGTTCCACCTGCATCTATAAACACTTGTACTTACAACAAAAGGGTGCAATTCCATCCTCACACAACAAAGTTGCTTTGCTTGCAAGACCAAAAGTCTTATTTTACAGCTGAAAGTCTCTTTTAAAAAAATGAACAGAAGATACCAGCTAGTCAAAGATTTGATGACCAAACCTGTCCTTACAGGTAAAAAAAATCATCATAATCATTCATTGGAAAATCACAACGAGATGGCGTGAATGTCTAATGCTCCTTTTTTTCATCATTGTAGTGACTCCTGACACACCTTTGAATGTGGCTTTGGCCACGATGTTGCAAAAGAGAATCCACAGACTGCCTGTGGTTGAAGAGAGCTCACCTGGCAAACTCGTGGGCATAATCAGTGAGAGGAATCTTCGGCTGGCTGCGGATTCGCCTTTTCTGGAAGAATCAGCTCAAGAGGTTTTGGAGCATTTGGCAAAGCACAAAGTGAAAGAGATCATGAAGCATGCAGTGGTCACTGTCAACGAAGATAGCCCCATTCTGGAGGCAGCTAAATTGATGAGGGTGTCCAGCATAGGTGGACTGCCAGTCCTAGACAGTGCTGGCTTGCTCAGTGGAATGGTGACAAGAACTGATCTCTTGGATCATCTTATTCGTCTCATGGAGCCAATTGAGCCTTCGTCCGGTGGTCAACAAGAATGAATGAACGAATGAAAGTGGAGAATTTACATAAAAAAGTTGTTTATTTGTTGATCTCACTTGCTTACATCACTTTGTGTCCTTGAAGGATTGTCAATATATATTTATTTCCACACACAAACAGTTAGTAAGAGTTATATTATTTATTTATTTATTTGATTCAAGCTCCGATCTTCATTTCCCCGCTCTTGTGTTCAACACAAATGGAAGACCACTTGTCCCAACTGAACGAACTAATCGGATTTCTTGTTGATCCCAAACCAGAGGTACTCCACAATAATCTATGAGCGTGGGGTTCTTGCTCCCAAGCAATACACTGGAACATCTTAATCTTTTTTTTTTGGTGTAGGTGAGACAAATTGCACTGCAGCATGTGCGCACGTATACAGCAACAGAAGAAGGGCGTGGTGTGCTCAAAGGAGTACAAGCGCCCGTTCTACAGAACATTGTGAGGCTGCTTGGGGACATTAGCGTAATGCCCCCTTCTTCTCTGAATCATTGAATTGAATTGAACCAAAAATAACATCATTTTTGCCAACAATGATCACCATTGAATCTCCCAGGCAATTGCAACCTTAGCCTTCACTTGCCTAATCAACTTGTCGGAAGACCTTGAATTCGCTGCGCAGCTTGTGCAGAGAAGCAGATTTTGCATCATGCTGGCCAGAAACATTCTTGTACGCTCCTTTTCGTCCCCCTCCCACTTGATCTTGCAGACTCACTGTTTGCTTGCAAGAAATAACTGTTTCTCAAGTTTGCCTAGCTTAGTGATGTGATCACTTTTCTTCTGATTAAAGGATTCAGAAAACAAGCTTGCAGAAGTTTGTTGTATTCTGTTGTGCAATCTCACCAGATTGGAAGAAGGATGCAGGCAGCTCCTGCAAGTGGGAGAAGACTTGGAGGGATATTACTTTTGCAGGCTGATCGATGTCTTCTGTGAGAAGAGAGGCGACGAAAAGAAAGACCCTTATGGTATTCAAAGAACACTCTGCTCTCTCTGAATTGATTAGTCATTAGGAGAACTCTCTCTCTCTCTCTCTCTCTCTCTCTCTCTCT
>CDFI01098429.1:0-17758 GCA_000826405.1 Acanthamoeba divionensis | reverse complement strand
CACAAAAAATCCTTGTTTACCTGTTTTGGAGCCAATCCACACATTCTCTTTGGAATCGAAGCCTTCTCCACTGTTTGGATACACGACGAGAGGCTTTTGCGTGTGTTTGCGGCCACTTTGGAGCAAGCTGCCTACGAACCTGGGCCAAGTGCAATTTACTCCAATTGCCACAACGCCATCCCTATATTGCAATATATCAAGCAAGAATTAAGTGATGTAATATCAAAGGAATTTGCTCTCAGTTAATGTTCCAAAGATGCAACACTGCAGCGTTGGTTCTGCACCACAGAAGAAGTAGAGTGTTGTGAACGGAAATTCAACATACCATTCATCAGCAATCTTAGCGCACTCTTCAAACAGCTGCCCATTGGATATGTGAGTGCCATCCTTGCAAGAAAAGCTCAACCATATCCTGGAATTTGGGAATTCGTTTTTGAATAATGTGATGAGAGCCTTTGCCTCAACTAGACAGGGAATGGTTTCGCAGGCAAACAGGTCAGGACCTGCAGAGTGCAACTGCTGCACTCTGCTGCGATGAAAGTCCATTAGTTGATTCTCAGATGAAATGTCATAGTTGCCAGTATATTCAGAGCCATTGTGTAGAAATGCACCTAAATAAGTCAGTTGTGTAAGCGCTGGTCAAATGAAGAATAAATAAACAGAAGACGTAACATAAAGTAACATAACAATGGTACCATAAGGGCCTATGGAAGCAGCAACCAAAGGATATGAGCGATTGTTCCTATTCTCTTCCTTTGCCCAAAACTCATCTCTTGCTTGCTGATGTGTGAGGAATTATATTGGCATTCTGCTTGCTAACGTAAAATAATGTGACTCGGTGAAAGATGTCAGTATATTACCTTTGCAAGCTGTACACTTAGGTCAAAGAGTTTGCATGCTTGCAAATGAGACACACCCTTTTCCTTGAAGCCCTCAAATGTGGCCTGGTAGCTTGACGTTGTAATAATGTCAGCCCCTGTCACAAGTTTAAGAGATGAATTAATTTTTGCAGCTGATTGATTAATTAATTGATTGTCAGTAGCGTACCAGCTTCAAGGTAGGACAGATGCACTTGCTTGATTAAATCTGGATCCTCTGCTAGAAGTTTGGCTGACCACAAGTTATCTGGTTGTGAGAA
This sequence comes from Acanthamoeba divionensis, assembly GCA_000826405.1. Lineage (NCBI taxonomy): Eukaryota > Discosea > Longamoebia > Acanthamoebidae > Acanthamoeba > Acanthamoeba divionensis. The sequence goes on along the minus strand of CDFI01098429.1, from coordinate 16,620 downwards.
ATTCTGTTAGCCCAATCATGAATTTTGCACACCAGGAAAGGGTGAAAGCACTTCATGCAGATTGTGGAATCGAAGAAAAAGAAGAGATGGTTGTGACACTTTTATAATAATTCAAATCTTGAGAATTCAATCAAACCTTTCAGATTAGCACCACGTCGCTCCAGCTCTGTAGCAAGACCACCATCGAGCACAACAAAGCCTTGGGCAGCAAAGAATGGCTGCAGCAATTCATCACAAGACCTCATCTTGCGATGGCGGAGGCACGGTGTGAGCCAACCTGGAAAAGTGGCGGCAGTGTGGATGAATTGAGGGTTAGCCAGGGGTTGGGTGTCTACATAAAATATTTTTAACCGCAGTCAGCGATTGGGTCTGGGTTTGGGTGTTACTTCTTGAGCTTTCTGTATAGATACGGAAATTTAAGGAAATCTGAAAATTTAAGGAAATAGGGTTAGGGTTAGGGTTAGGGTTAGGGTTAGGGTTAGGGTTAGAAAAAGCCTTTCCCTTTGAATTTGGGGCATTATCGCCGTGCAAAGGGACTTTCCTTATTTCGATTGTTGGAAACCCTAGCCCAGTTTATCACCGTAAGTCTTTGTTTGTTCTCTCTTGCACACACAACACACACATACAACACACAAATGAAGGCCCCGCTGGTGCTGCTCTTTGTCTTGGCCCTTGCGCCTCAGATATTCGCCCACATCTGCCTGCTAGACCCTGTCCAGCGCGGTGGCTATGATATTAGGTAAGAATTTGAATGAATAAATAAATGTAAATAGTATAAACAATATACTATGAAACAACAGTCTATTGAGCTAAAGCACCACATGCTAAGAAGCATGGGCTTGATGTTTGTCAAATTACGGGTGATTTACAAAATTCACAAAATCATGCTTCATTTGTAAGAGAATTTGATTGATTGATTGAATTTGTTGGATGGTCACAGCAATCCAGGTAACTTCAAGTGCTTCTGGCCTTCAGGCCCATGTGGACCGTTGCCTGCAGAAGCCCCTCGTGTGCAGCTCGTTGCTGGTACAGGATTCGCCGTGCACCTCCAGCAAAACCTCAACCACTACAACCCTGGCCTTCCTGGGTACCTCTCTGGCTTTCTTTCTTTCTTTGCCCTTCTTTAATATCTTTGATCAGCACTATGATATATTGATTCTTGGCATTGCAGTTTCATTGATGTGGCAATTGCCAACGGTTCTAATCCAACGTCAGAAGACTTCAAGGTACGGTGTGGGTCATTTCAAATGTACTTGGAATGACGTCCAAGGCTTGGCCATCACGACGCTCACCTTTCCATCCTTTCTTGTTTGCACTCAGACTTTGGCCATGGTTCCTGACTACTGGCCATGGCTCCAGGCTGCCCAGACCAACTTCTCCATTCACATCACTGTGCCTGATTTCACGTGTGACCACTGCACTATGCGTATCCGTTACCATCCTAACAGTTGAGTATCTCTTTCTGCTTGAATATATATCAAGACCTGCCAGACTGTCCTTCAACCATTATTGGTGTTGCAGCAGCACTTTTGAGTTAACAAACGTTTCTAATGACTGTTGTCCTCTTCTATTCTCTTTATAGAGCCAACTGAGCCAGTCTTTCACAACTGCGCTGATGTGAGCATTGTGCGTGAGTCAGGTCCCACTTCCACATTCGGAAAGTTGTTGGGCTTTGCTCGCTTTGCTCGCTATCCTTTTGCCCCTGTTGATTCTATTGTCAACTTCAATTATGATGGTAAGTAGAAGTTCATCGCCTTCGTCATCACTTCATTCCTCTTCACAGTAGCACCAAGTGTCAATTCGATTCTCAATACTTTCCTGCAGGAACCTTCACTGTCGTCAATTCTGGCATTGGTGTCCGTAGCGTCAACGTACCTGAGCCAACCACCAAGCAGTTGATGTGGAGGGAGCAATACTACTTTATTTCTGAGGGACTCGTCGCAGTGAACAGAAACAAGCAGCAAATTTATTACATGGGGTGGAGCTCTGAAGCCGAATTCGTAGAAAACGCTGTTCCATCAACACTTATCACTTTTGACGCGGAGCAGGGAAAGTTCATAAGTGCTAGTCAGGTAAAGAGGGCACAAGATTCCCACTGGGTATCTCTTGTGGATATCGGTGAGGACGACAGGATCATCGCTCTGGAGCTTGTGGGGCCCAATGCCAAGAATGAATTCAAGTACCAATACAGGTATCTGTCTGTCTCCGATGGCTCTGTTTCAGAACCCATGGGCAACTTCCCACTCGATCAGACATATGTCAACTTCTTCTGGGCAGACTTTGACAAGAAGAGCAAGAAACTTTACGTCTTCTCTGGCGATGAGAATTCCCTCTTTGAGTTGAACGCCAGACTTTTCACGGTGGACACCAACACTCAGAACACCACCTTTGTTAACCCTGACAAGGCCCAATTTACTTTCACCGTTTTCCATGTGAATCAAAACAACGGACTTCTGTTTGCTATGTCCCCTGGTCTCTTTAAGGGTAAGTCTCCCTGCGCAGCGACAGAGTTGAAAAAGTCATTGCAACCTTTGCTTTCTGAGGGCACATTATATCACCCACGATCTCATATCTTCTATTCTATATGGCTTTATGACAGGCGATGTGAAACAGGCCACATGGTCTCTGGTAGTGATTGATCCAGTAGGCGGAGCCGTGAAATCCATCGGAGAGGTTGCTGCGCCAGGCACCTACACGGCCTTCTACGGAGGCGGCATCTACGGCCAGGGCATTTCAGACTTTGGTGTGCTGCTTCACCGCTTCCAGTCCGTTGATGACCGCTCATGGCATGTGGCAGGCATTGACACCCAGACCGGAAAAGTAGCAGGCGTGACAGCACTTGATGCAGGTGTTAACAGCGAGAGCGCCACCTTCTTCGACTTTGTGCACCTGTCAACACGAAAGCCCTGATGTTCGCCGTGATACCTTTTGGGATTGGGAGACGAACAACTTACTACTACAACTACAACTACAACTACTAGTAGTAGAAGTGCAGTAGTAGTTTTTAGTTTGTCTCCCTGGCACGGCGAACGAGAAAAATAAAGAAATTGTAATTCTTGACAGTGAAAAAGAATTGTTGTTTGCAACAAGATTGACGAAACCAATTGGTGTTGGAAAATTATTATTGTGGAACCCACAAATTGAGCCACATTTAAATTAATCTGTCTTAATTTAATGGCCAGGAGGAACAACAAAAGTAAAAAAAGATAATAAATAGGTGGGTGGCGGGGAGAGAGGAGAGTTAAATTCTTAAAGAGAATGAACAAGGAGAGACAGCAGTCCTGCTTGAGATGGCGTGCTGCAGCACCAAGCTGCAGATTTTGTCTATAAACTCTCTGATCAGTGGCTCATTAATTGACCTCACGTCGAGCTCTTTGACATTCAAAGGATAATCCTCCATCACCACCTGGTAGTCCCCATTACTGGTTACATTAATATTTACATTGCTTCCTTCCACTTCGCCTTCTCCATCCACTTCATCATGGTCAAACTCATGGTCGCTGTCCAGATCGGTCTCGCTTAGTCGGCAGATGCTTGTCCTGATGCACTCTTCTCTGCTTTCCATTATGTCTGTCGGCTCTAATTGTTGTGCTGCTTCTTGAGGCTCTTCATTAACATCTGACGTACTGTCGCTGTTGTGTTCCTTATGTTTTTTGGCGTCGGTCGTATCAAAGAATGAAAGAGAGTGATGGAAAGAGTGACTGACATAGTGCATAGCAGCCGCATACTGCCTGGCAGATATGCTTTTGTCCTTTTCCAAAAATGCTAAACTATACACAGTAGAAGTAAGACATTCCAATAGCGGTTCATCAAGCATGTGAATTAGCTCTTCCATGCATTCATGTTCCTCAGCAATGGCAGCAGCCATGGCGATGAGGGCCACAAATTTATATCTTATCAAACTCTTAGTTTCGTCGTATGATAACAAATTTCTTCCCTTTTCAGAACTCATCACGTTGAAGAGAACTGAGAGATGATTAAAGACAGCAGTTAGAAGATATGCTTAAAACAAAAAGGTAATAGGGCCATTGCTGATGAAGAAGAGGAGGAGATTACAGAGCTCTCTGTCTCTATTGCATGAGAACTGGCTTCCCATTCCAAGGGCTGCAAAGAGAATGAATGTTAGTACAAGGGTTTGTTCACTCATAGATAATCAAATTTTAGGTATGGTTTTACCTATGCTCACAACAAAGGGAAGCATGTTATTAAAGTTGCTCTTCAACAATGAATAAGTAGACTCGAGAAGGGCACTGTCAGCGCCTGTTTTGTCTTGTAGAACAGACACGAACGAGTTGCACGTGACGCCAGCACCGTCGTCATTATTCCCATCGTTGGCTGCCATTAGGCCAACAAAAGATGGAATCTCACTTCCGCATAAATTCCTCCCTGTTACAAAGTACATGTTAATTACAATGACGAACTTATCTCCACTTTCTCTACCTCACCGAGAGAAAGTACTTACAGTATCTAAGCTGGCTTACTGACTTGCTGAACCGCAGCCACGTGCACAAGTTATTGGCATCAAGATAGCATAGTATCTGCTTCTTCACTTCTAACCCAAAGTTATCAGAAACATAGAAAGATTCTGCCGCGACATCGTCATTCTTATCACTGCTTGGAGTGGGTTCCTTTCCTTTTGGGCTGCTGCCATTCTGGAGAGCAGCAGGCAAATCAAGTGTGGGTATGCTGCTAGCAGTAGCCTTTGTGCCTTTTCTTTTCTTCTTCTTTGCTTTAGTATCTTTCCTCCTTCGTTTCTTCTCCGCTTTAGGCGTCTTCGCTTTCTCTATAACCGTGTTTGTTCTGGGCCTCTCTGGTTTCTCTTCACTGGGCACAAGAATGATCATGCTTTTACTCTTTCCAGCTGCAGCCATCGGTGTGCTATCGTTTGTCTCCTTACTCTTTTCCCCCTTCCTACCCTTGCCCTTGACTCTCATAGTACCATAAGGCTTGGATGCCTTTGCCTTGGCTGAAGTCTCTTTCTTTGGCTTGGAACCAGAAGTCAGGTCACGAGCAGAGAGTCCCAATTTCACAAACACAGACGACAACAACTCTTTGCCATCAGCTGATAGATAAAGGTTGTTGAATCCAACAAAGCCAACTTAATCTTTGTGATATGCAAGGAAAACAAGATAAAAGGAAATAAGAGAGACAAAGGGAAGAAACTCACCACTGGCAGAGGTGATGAGATTGGAAATTTGATGGAGGGCCTTGTTTTGCTCATCTTCAGAGATAGTCAACGAAGCCTAAACACATGAGTGAGCGAGAGAGAGTAAATAAAAACACAAAGGCAACACAGTGCACAGAGAATGGGCTGAATCGTGGCCATGATTCTTTAGATAATAATGATTTTGTTGGGCTGTGTTTACCCTCTTAGTAACTGCTTCTTGTGCTTTCGTCAATTCTTTCTCCTTTCTTGCCAGCTCTTGTTGCAAAGCTTGCTTTTGCTCTCTCAGTTCTCTGTTGTTTGAGGATTGAGCAGATGATAAATATAATAAATAACATTATATTTACAAACAGTAATCCCACATCTCGCCTGAGATGTTGGGGGGGGGGATGGGAGAATGAATTGGAGCATTAAATTTTCAATATTATTACCTGAGTTCTTGTTCCAGAAGCTGATTTTTAAGCTCAGCCTTGATCCTTTGCTCTTTTTCTTTGCTGTAGTCTTCAGATGAGGTGGAGGAGGGGGTAGCAGCAGCATCTTCTCCTCTGGCCAGGTCTTCCATCTCTCTTGGGTTTGTTTGTTTTTTTCCCTTTCTATGCGAGGAATTGTGTGCTTGGGTGGGAATTTACTTTGCTTGTGGGCAGCACACACACGCCTCTTGCTCAATGGTGGTAATTGCAAGTGTAATATAACAATATTATTAGCAATAATAATTTATTATTTGATTGATAGGTCACACAGTGTGAGTGGCGCCTCAGAAAAGAATGGCACAACCACACACCACCACAAACAGAGAGATAGAGAGAGGACCAAAGCCAGATAGACAAGCAGAGACAGAAAAGAAAGACAGAGAAGAGACAAGTGCTGCTGCAAAAAGAGCAAACAAGAAGAGAAAGTTTGCTTCTTGTTGGCCCAAAAGGGGGCACACAGTTCCGAAGAGGAAAACTCAACGGGTGGTGAGAATAAAACTAGTTTAAGCACTCGACAGCAGTGCACCAACTTGGCTTTGCGTTGCTTCAAGACTCTCTTCCTTTAATGCACATTGAAATGGAGTGGTTGTGGTTCGAAGCAGCAGAATTGAGGTGTGGAGACAGCAAAAAAGCTCTCGTTAATCCGGATACATCCATACTAGTCCGGAAAAATCTGGAAGAAAATTAGAGAGAGATTTTTTAACTCCTTTTATTATTTTTCATTACTTTTCGAAAACACACACCTCCTTTGGTGCAGTGCAGTGCACACAGATTTCTGTACATTCATCAAAGAGAGAATATCTCCTTTGGCTTGCTGACCTGTCAAGAGAGGCAGACATTTACATACCCACATCCCCAGTGGACCAAATCTTTTCCTGGATCTCCACACTGTCCCTCACATAGCTGTGGTCCTCGACCAGTGCTCTGTACTTCTTGCGTCTTCCTGATATGCCTTTCCTTCCTTTTGTCTTGGCTGGCTGTGAAGTAGTGAGAGGCAAACTGTCCAGGGAGCCTTGCTGCTGCTCTGATATCTCTGCGCTCCTTCCTCTCTGGGCGAGTCCAATGTCAGCTCCAATGTTCACAGACGCCTTTCTTCTCCCAACAAGTCCTAGCAGCTTCATATTCTCCTTCTTCTTCTTTCTTCAACTTCAACTTCAATTTCAGCTTCTTCTTCCTTCTTCCAATGCAAGTCAGAACGGACTGTCAATAAAGAACTGAATTCCTTTGCAGAAAAGTGAGTCCTTATATTTATAAGTACTGTAATTTTAGACTGGCCATGAAGTTTCAAGGGAAATAAGAAGCTATGGACTGAGAAGGAAGATGTACTGATGATGGCCCCAGGCTCCTGGCTTCTCCTAACATCAAATTGTTAGCTGTTTTCCATCTCTTCTTGCTCAAGCTAACTCCTTGTTCGCGGGTTCGACGGACGCCAAAGCCACATTTTTTGATTTTTGATTGGCCCCTGTCGAATGTTTGATTTTTGGTTGGCTGATCCCCCCCAGTAAACTAAGACACGTAACCAAAGGCAACTTGAAAATTGTTCAGAGATTCGCAAAAAAAAAAAAGGGTTGTTGGAATTGTTTAATAATAACTTAACAACACAGTAGTTTCCTTTTTCTCTCAAACATTGTGCCCCCAGTGTAGTGGTGATGATGGGTTGTGCACAGAAAAAATATATATTACTGTATGGGGCCAGATTTTACAGCTAGTGGCAGTGGTGAAATTGTGAGAGAAGCTTAGATATCCCTTTTTCTACCCCTGTCTAGATCTTGAGAAAGGCCCTCATCAAGTCTGTAATAGAGACAGTGCCAACAGGCTTGTTGGTTTCATCTACTATCCACAACCTACATTTGATTTAAAGAGAGAATATTTCTCAATTAGAAACATTTTCTTCTAACTCTCTCCTCTCTCCTTCTGCCTAAGGTTACACAAGGCTTATGGCCAAACATCTCAATTCTCAGCTCTCTGGGCAATCCATAATGTTCTCTCTCTCTCACCACACACACACACACACACACACACACAAACCTGTGCACGTTAGTTGCAACAACTTTGTAAATGGTGTCCTCAAGAGAGTTGGTTGATTTGACTGTGTGTGTGTGTGTGAGAGAGAGAGAGAGAGAGAGGAAGAAATATATATTAGCAAAGTGGGATCGATAAAACACAAATATAGAGGTGGTAATGCATATGGGTTGCAAAAACATACCAGTGAGAGGGTAGAGAGATCTCTCAGAACGGAAGTTCTCTTCAGGCTCTGCTCTCTTCTCCAGGAAAGTCTTCACAGGCAGCTTCAAGTCAGGAAAGTTTTTCCTGGTGAGACCCTAATTGGAGCCAAACCAAAAGAGTGATAGTAAGAACATTAGAATCGCGTTTGAAAAAAAAAACAATTAATATCTGTAAAGATACCTTTAAATCGCTGATGCTAAAGTTTGCAATGATTTTGCCTTCATCATCAACAATTGGCACTATTTGTTTAACGAAAAGAAGTAAAATCAAGACTCAGGTTAAGAGAACAGAGCATGTTTATCGAATAAGGTACCTGCACTTAATCTCTTATGATGAAGGCGCAACACCACAGAGCTGAAAAAGAATAGATGAAAACAGTTGAGTAGTTGTAACATTTTCATTGCCTTTCTGAAGGTGCTTGGTGCTTATTTGCAATGTTAGCTAGTATACCTGGTAATTTCATTTGCCTTTGCAGTAATTGGTGCACTAGTACCAATGCTGAGCTCACCGAGAGTCTTATGGGCATCTGCGCCTATTAAGTGCATATTCTGCAAACAAACAAGTATGCTTTTGTACAAAGGTTGAGACAGTAGCATGTAGTTAAAGCAAATTACCTGTGCCATGAATGCCAGCAAGTCACTTTGAGTCAGAACGTTGACAATGTTGTTTTGAGAGTTGATTACGGGCAATCTGTGCACTCCCAACCAAAAGAGCTCCAGGATCTTGGGAATCAGTGTTTCATTTTTCACTGGATGACTACTGATGGGGAATCCTTCATAAATGTTTGTAGCCTCTGCAAGTTTTAACAGATAATGTTAGATGCTATCCATAGAGTTTGCCAAAACGACGAACTTGTAGAATTGAGTACCAAGTACTTGGCCTATTGTGGTGTTTGCAAAGTACTCGCCTGAGGTTGATTGGGTGTGAATAAGTAAAACCATCAGAAATACATTTGTGAAAACTATTGAATATTACACTGTACAAATAATATCTGTTGCTCCCCTCTCTCTTTCTGTGTGGTGTGTGAGGTAACTCATAAAGGACCTGCTGCAGAGAACAGCAGTGATTATTACCAGCGATGTGCAAGTTCTGTACATCTTCAAGTGTGAGCTCGGCTTTGCCAGTGGTTTCGGGGAAGAGACCAAGCACGCCTTAATAATAAATAAAAGAACTAAGCTCTCCACTCAAATGTTGCTGCCATCTTGTGTTTGGTTTTTGTTTGGGGGGGGGGAGCATACAAGTGATTATATCAAACATATCCGCAAAGCCCAGGAATTTGCCCTCTTGCATGTTTACCACCTAAAAAAAAACACACAGTTGAATTAAGTTTAGTAATATACCGAATTAATTTTTCAACAAGGGGCAGCGAGCTTACAGGGGCTGATGAGATCCTTTTTTCCTCCAGAATCTCCAGAGTGTCCTCTACATTGACGTTGTGCTGCAGGAAGACCACCTTTCTCTCAGGGAGAACATCGAATACCATAAGATTGTCAAATCTTTGCATGTTGTCAACTGGCAGTGTTTTTAAATGAACTTTTAGGAGAGCCAAGAAAGAGAGAGAACAAGGACCCTTGTTCTTTGTGGATGGATTGAGGAAGAAGCAAACTTGTTCTCTTCTCTCTCTGGTTGGAAACAATACACCACAACACTTTGCGCCCAAATGGATGATGATTGGAGGAAAACACAGGGTAATTTAAAGGATTTTTTGCTGGGATTCCCAAATTCCACGACCACCTTAAGGCCAAAAGACCATTTATTTGATTTTTAGTGGATTTTTGAATAATTTCAAAGAATCGGTGAAAAATCAAAGATTTCTATTATTTATTTTTCCTATTGGCGGAGTCTTTGTCCGTAATCCAATAAAAATCAATTTTCGAACCTTTTTTGATTTTTTAATGGTAGAATCATGATTGGTGCAAGTATTAGGCCACTTTTTTGTTGTTGTAAATTGGTCTGATGGCAGCAGCATCAGATTGGAAAAATCTTTCGAGCAAACCCTTTGTTGCAACTTTGCTGGTGCTTGTGTCTTGTTGGTTTTTGTTTGGGTCGGCTGATTTAGGGGTCAAAAATGCTAAAAAACAAACTAAATCAGAAGTGCTGGGTCCTGGCAAATTAAAGGTGTTCGTGGTGATGCACAGCCACTTAGATGTAGGATGGGTGTGGTCAATGCCAGAGGTAAGCTGACAATTCCCTCTTTAAGAAACTGTTCGTTCCCACGTGCTTCCTTCATGACCCCTCCCTCTTCTTTTTTTCAGGTGTTCAAACACTATGTAAGGGCCATTTATTCTTCTGTGGTGAAGGAGCTCGCCCATGCCCCCCACAGGAAGTTCATATGTGTGGAGCAGTACTGGTTCCACAAGTATGCCCCTGCAACATCAAGTATGCCCACAAGTTGGCTACTTACAACACTCTACTTGAAGGTGGTGGACAGAAGTTGCCACAGAAACCGAGAAACAACTCACAAGAAACTTGGTACAACAGAAAAGGTATTTGTGTGCCCTTTTCTATTGCCTTGATGTCTGTTCTAACACCGCTCTGCTTTGCAGGTTTGAATTTGTGATAGGTGGCTGGGTGATGAATGACGAAGCGCTGCCCACCTACAGCTCTATCATAGACCAGTATACAGAGGGCCACCAATTCATCTATAGTAAGTGTGATGTTTCATGATTGTGATGATGGCTTTGGTACTGACTGTTTTAAATATAAAACAACAAGACACATTTGGTGTGAGGCCCAGATTTGGTTGGCAAATTGATCCTTTTGGGGCATCAACGACACTTCCTGTATTCCAGTCTCTCATGGGCTTCAACGCCCACCTCATATCACGTGTGCATTACATCACAAAACAGCAAATGATGCAGGACAAAGGCATGTTAACGTCCATTGAGAAAAGAAGAAGTGAACCTATAGGAGGTAGTTTATTTACTCAAATACCAAAGTGTAGGTATGCAGTTTGTTTGGCGGGCCAGCAGCTCCCTGCCAAGCAAAGAAACAGAAGCCTTCACACATGTTATGGATACCTACAGTTATTGCACTGATGGAGGAATTCCTTTTGATCCTCGTGGAGGATTTTACTGGAATGGTATCCATTTAATCTATCTTAAGATACTGTGGTCAGGTCGCCATCAATCTAACATTTTTTTAAGGCTTTGCACTCATCCCCTATCCCAAAAATGGCACACTCCCTGGAGTCAGGTACTATATAGTTTAAAGCTTACCCACAAATTACTCCTGGCTTTCATACAAACTATTAGCTTCTCTCTCTCTCTCTCTCTCTCTCTCTCACACACACACACACACGACACACACGACATAGTGCTCCGGTAAATGCCTCAAATGTGGATTTATATGCGCAATTTATGGTGGCTAACATAGTTGAGAGGGCGGCTTGGTTCAGAACACCACATCTATTATGGTAACACCCAAACAATCACTATTCCCACATCGGATTAGGCTTCTCATTTTGTCTTTTCTTCACACCAAAAGGCCATGGGGCTGTGATAAGACCCATTTCAATGCCACAGTGCAGTTTGAGAACATGGACAAGTTGATGAAGCACTTCCACGAAGACCCCAAATATAATGCATTTGATATACAGTACGCAACGCTTAATGAATATTTCCAGGTATGCATAATCACCTCTGCAAAGTGTAATTCAACATGAAGACAATCAACGTACATCTTGGTACAATGATAGGCCCTTCACGCAGAGGGTGAAATTTGGGATGTACGTGGTCCCACTGATTTCTTTCCCTATGCCTCCGGCAACACTTCGTATTGGACTGGGTAAACGCAAAGCAGCAATCATATATACTAACAAGCAATACGATAGCGTGTTGGAAGCTGTCAATTAATATTAACCATCAATCGGCCAACAACAGGTTTTATACCTCCCGCCCCGCTTTCAAGGGCCTTGTGAGGCAAACAGAAAGGCAACTGCGTGCAGCTGATGTAAGACTAAGATTTTTTTGCCTCGATTCTTCTTTTCTATTTACTCCTTTTCCCTGGTAGGCTATTTTTAGCATTGCAAAGATGATGGACAAGGCAAACAATGAAGAACTGCAGCGGATAATTGTGCTTAGGCGTGCACTTGCAACAGTACTGCAGTAAGTATAACTGAATATGAATTACTAGTGTTTGCTTATATTTAACAATTAACCCAATATCATCTACTTCGCCTGGGAAAGTCATGATGCCATCACAGGAACAGAAACAGAACTGGTGTTGTCACAGTATTTACAAGAACTTGCTCAAGGTTTGTTAGATTAGACTCATTTCTGTGGTGCATTTAGTTTATTTTTTAGTTTATAGTGTACTTGAATTCTCAGCGAATAATATTTCATTCAGGCTGGAAGACAGGCTCACAAGCGATGGAGAAGTGCATGGGTCTCATAGCCCATTGTTCTGATCAGCTCTCCCTTGAACCCACACCATTACAAGCGTTAAAAAGGGGTCAATATGTCCCTATACTGACCTTCAACTCCCTCGCTTGGTCAATCAGCAAGCACATTCGAATTCCTGTAATTAACTTCCCTTCAAGTATTGATGTGTTTCCGTAATAGTTTGCATCTCTTGTTTAAAAAACACATATACACACACTCACTTAGTGTCAATACATGTAAATCAAGGTACCCAGACCCGATGTGGTCATCTTGGATAGTCATTTGCGCATACTTCCTATACAAATTCATGCCTCAGAGAAAGTGACTGAACAATACCAGTTTAGCCAAAATTTGCCCTATGTCGCTTACTTCCTAGCAGATATCCCTCCCCTCGTATGTATACCTCTACAGATCATTATGAAATTCGACTCTTACTTCGTTTCTATCTGTTCTCTGCTCTCTCACTCACACAATTTCTAGGGTTTTAGCACATATTTTGTGGGCTTAAGTGAGGAAGCGAATGAAAATTTCTCTCTTTGCAACAGTATCAAAGTGGAACTTGGTACCGATCATATTGAAGTAAGCAATGATTACTTGAAACTTAACTTTGAAGACCAAAGTGGCCTTTTGATTTCCATTGAGAATAAGAAGCTCAAGAAGAATGTGCCCATAGATAATCAATTCTTTGAGTATCAAAGGTATACTGGCCTGCCTTTATCATCAACTCAAACCTTCTGATAACTTACTCATATGTGCCTTATAGCTTTGTGAGTGATATATTTGGGCAAGCATCAGACAATTATGTCTTCAGGCCCACAGGCCCTGCAGTGCCAGTATTGAAGGTAAAATTACTCAATGCTTCTGTTTTCTAGTGTAATGAGCGAGGATTAATGAATGGTGGGATGAAGGGTGGAGTGGAACTTCTGGAGATAGCCCGAGGACCCCTCCTGACCGAAGTAAGACAGACCTTTACTAATGTAAGTAACTGAGTGACACGAAGATCAGTCACATGCATGCCTTCGTCTTTCTTGTTCGTTCTTCAAATCTCTTCTCTTCTCCCTTGGCTTCCACTAGAGGCACAAGCAAGTACTGCGGCTCTACCAGGGCGCTAACTATATAGAAGTGGAAAGCATTGTTGGACCCTTGGAGGAGAACAAGGAATGCATAACAAGATTCAGCACTGATCTTGCCACAGAAGGCTTGCTGCACAGCGATAACAACGGCTACCACATGCTTGTACGAAAGTCACACATAAAACAGCAGGGAATGGAAAAGGAAGACCCTATTGCCATAGCAGCGAGATACTACCCCATGGTCTACTCTACATTCCTCAAAGATATAGAAAACGACCTTCAGCTTACACTCCTTGCAGAAAGGTCCCACGGTGTGAGCAGCCAAAGATCTGGTTAGCATCCTGCTCTCTGCCCTTGCGTGTTATGATGTAGTTTGCCTTGGACTGAGGCTATCCATGAGCTGATCTCTTCCCCCTTAGCTATGTCTTAAAGAATATGTAAACATGTGTGTGCAGGTGAAGTGGAGGTGATGGTCCATCGGCGCGTGATGACGAGGGACATGACCTACAACATAACCCTCAACGACACATCAGTAGTACGACCATCCTTTTATATGCTTCTGGACACCCCAGCCGCAACTACCAAGGCAATCAAAACACCCACCTCTATACCATGACAAGGAGTATCGCTAACCATACAAACTGAGCAGGTGTGGCATAGACTTGTGCATGAACTCAACAATCTGCCCTCAGTGTTCTACGGTCCACCACTTGACCCCAGCCTTCTCAAGCAATGGCTTGACACTGCTACTATCACTTATTCAGCTCTTAACAAGGTTTTTGACCTCCCCAGAGAATTTCTTGATTGTCACCCTGTGGCAAAAAAAAATTTTTTTTGGGGGGGGGGACAGGAGTGGCCAGATAACCTTCATCTTCTGTCACTGAAGGCCAGCGAGCATGAAGACGGTGTGACTCTTCGCCTGGAGCATTTGTTTGAGAAAGATGAAGACCCACTCCTTTCGAAGCCAATTCCTGTGGAACTAAGCTCCCTTTTTGTCACCCCGGTGAGCATGGCAGAAAGAAGAAGTCTATCTACTGTGTGGGAATATGACCAAATGGATAGGTGGGAATGGAACACCAAACTACATCGGTCCGCACCGCCTCCTCAGGAGGAGCAGGTAGCACGCAGGCATACAGGAACTCTGTTGCATCCAAAGGAGATGCAGACATACTCTATCAACTTCCCTCCTGGCTGAAGAAGACCGTTGGGGGGGAGTTCACGACAAACCATAAACTGGGCTCGTGCGTGCAAACGCGCGTTGACGACCTTCTGGAAACTGTAACGACCTTCTTGTGTGTGTGTGTGTTGTCTTTGGAAACTGCTTCTTTTTTTTTTATGTGAAAATGGTAAAAGCAATAATGCACAGATGATTTAAGTGCACACAGCCACGACGATGCCCGTCAGCCAGCTGATTGAATCACCGCCGGCAGTCAAACGGCGGAATCCATCAAAGGGGTCAAAAAAAAAACCGGTCGACCTTTGAGAGCGAGAGCTCGTGCTGAATTTGATGGCTTACCAGTGGACCAATCGGGTGAATGCCGTTTAAATGTCGACCTATCAAAATGGGACCTGAACTGTTAATTAATTCGATCCCCGGCCGCAATGAGAGCAATCGCCACATCAGTCAAAGTGTGTCTCCGGTGTGCTTCTGGTGAAAAGCTGTGGTTGCCAATCATGCACAGCACTTGCCAATAGTTGGGAGGTGGAAATAGGATCCAAGTGGTAACGAAAACATCATAAAGGAAAGGAAACTGCACACTCCCTCACATATTAATGGCACAGGAACAATACAAAAACAAAAATACTTTACTCCCAACACACACACACCAAGGAATGGTGATGCGGCTTGCTGCACGGGCAACGAAACTTGGCTGACTCCAATTACGTTCTGCATAAACGGGCACCCTTGAGATAGGGTGATTGAATGTGCACACGAGTAACAAATTGGGAGTTCTTCTTCCTTGGCCTCGTTTTCTTTTCTTGTGTTTTGTTTGTTTCTTGTTGTTGTTGGAGACAAGCCACGGACGGACACACGCACGCACACAACTGTACACCAAGCACTGCATGCACTCTCCTCAGTGTGCAACAGAACGAATATCATACACAACAAAGGCAACCACCACGGCCAGCACAGAGGAGGAGGAAAAGGAAGCTAACAACAACAACAACATGATGGCTTTGCCTCATAGTCACAAGCCTTCCTTTCTGTCCCAACAGAAAACTGTACTCACAAACGTACATCTCCTTTGCCAAGCTCAATGATTCTTTTTCTTTTCTTGCTTGGGGTGATACCACACAGCTTTTTGTTATTTATATATAAAAATTGTGTGACATTCTCTTTTATTAATTTTCTTCTGTGTGGATCCACGTGCATCTCAGGCGGCTGTTCTTCTGGAGAGTATGGCCATGCTGACAGAGAAAATAGCTGAGCAGACACTGCTCTACCAACACCAACATCCACAACACCAACAGGCGAGAACACCAGTTGACAACTATGCGCAGCACCTCAACAACAAGCCTGATCCTGACGAGATGCTTATGGAAGAAGGCATCCAAGTACTCCAACGGCGGTTACATTTCATCTGGAATGACATCCAGCTGCAACACAAGCTGGGTGGTATGAAGCCAGTAAAACCAGAGAATACAGACACAGAAACAACAACAACGACAACGACAACAACAGAGGGCTGGGATCTCGCCAAAGGCCAAAGAGGTGGCAAACAGTCAACTACCACCACTACAACTACTCCAAGCGACAACACAACAAGAAAAGCAACCACCACCATAGACCCAACATCAGTGCCAACAGCAGAGGCAGCAGCACCACCAGTGAAACGCAAGAGAGGAAGGCCGCCCAGCTCCGCGCCTCGAGCCTGTGCAGACTGTGGACGATGCCAATCCCACCAATGGCGCCGAGGCCCCACCGGCTCCGCCACGTACGTTGTTTTCCGATTCCCAATTGTCTTTACAAGAATTGTCTGGAAATTGTCGACACCATTTAAAGTAGCCCCGCAATAATGGATTGATTGATTGATTGATTGATTGATTGATTGGATTACAATTTAAAAATCTATCCGTTCGGGGGATTGAATTTAATGATCATCGGAATGCGAACATGTTAAATATTTAACATTCCTGACATTCGTTGTTCGTTCATCAATTTTGATTGTTGAATGTGCAGGCGTGGTTCGATTTCAATCATAATCTGATGGTTGTTGGTCTGTTTCGCATAACAGGTTGTGCAACGCGTGTGGCATGCGGTACTTTAGAAAGAAGAGGAAGGGTGGAGAGAAGCAGCAGCAGCA
>CDFI01098413.1:0-18191 GCA_000826405.1 Acanthamoeba divionensis | reverse complement strand
CCTCTTCCTCCATTCCTCTTCCTCCATTCCTCTTCCTCTTCCTCCATTCCTCTTCCTCTCTGAGACAATGTGACTTAGACAGTGCCGACTAAGACATTGCGGAGAACTGTTAACTACTTATTGGTTTTGCCAACACTTGTGACTATCAGCCATAGAATGGAACAGCCAGAGCGCTTCTTCTCCACTACCAGAGATGTTGGCCCAAGCAGTGGCGACGTGCCTTGCAAGTTCATCAGACAGAACTTTTTCCCTTCCAAAGGTGATGAAGGAACAAATGCTTGCACAAGAACTCACGACGCTGCACGCTTCTCTTTGGTTGTGGGAGGGAAGAGTGCTCCCACCCAGCTTAAAATGTGGGTCTCTGTGTCTAATCAATATGCTGGACACTGTGAGGTAGAACCTGTGCTGCGGCGAGCCAGTGATCATTCCACTTATGAAGAGAAAGTTCTCAAGATCAACAGGAAGATTGAAGAAAGTCAAGCAGCTACCACACCAGCAAAGAAGAAAAACAAGAGACCTAGAAGTAAAACCACTGATAGTCCTGCAAGCCAGGCTCAAGATGTTCAGCATGGCAGTGAAGAGATCTGGAAGTTTGTTTTGGTGATGATCAAATCAGTGACAGAACCACTGGAAGTGTGCTTTAGGCTGCTTTCTGACAAAAAGGAGGAAATCGCATCCTGCACAAGCTACCCTTTTACATCAGTCAGCCATTCAAGGGACTATCCTGTTGGCCTCAAAACTATCTTGTGGCATACCTTGACACATGCGGCTTCGGACCTGCCCCCAATCTTGGTACTGCCTAGCGATGGACAAATTTTCCTGGTCACAGGTGATTAGGCTAACAAACAACTTCACAATTCTCAAAGAATAAGGTGGAACTTAAACATGCGATAGATGCTGTTACTGAAGTGATGGGCCTGTGGACGGGATTAGACCCAAAGCAAGTACTTCGTGGGGTAGCTGACCTTTCTAACTGCACCCAATCTCTGAGAGGTACGCATTTCTCATTGTTGCACCCCAATGTCATATTTTGGTACTAATGCTTCCTCTGGCAGTAAAATATGGTGATGTGACTGATCAAACATTGATAGATGCTTCTGACTTGAAAGAGTTGATTGATGAACTGTACCCTCTTGTTCAATTTTGCAGTTCAAAGAACACCGTCAATGAGTTGTGGACTTGCAGGAATAAGTAAGTAACTCAATTCCTTCCTCTCTTCCACATGCCCAATCATTTTAAGGGCTCTCCCAAAACAGATTAATGGAGGGCTTTGTTTCAATTGAAAGAGCAATTGAAATTCTTCAGCAAGAGAATGTGGGTACATTCCTTCTATCTTTCAGCTCAGACAAGTCGGCCCTGCTCACCATTTCGTACAGAACTGAGAATCGAGTCCTTCACTCCCTGATTAATAATGTAGAAAAGTCCCCAACGACCTACTACTTTCAAGAAGACAATCAGCAATACAATCCCACAGTTCCCAGAAGAACCTACATGTATTCTTCAGTCATAGAACTGCTTCTTGATGTGGAAGGGCTTGAAGTTCTTTACACCACAGATGTTGACAGCGAAAACAATGTGGTGCCCAAGCTTGTTCCAATTGAGCAGTTGACAGTGGTACTATCTGAAAACATGCAAGAGGAAAAAGAAGGAAAGAAAAGAAGGAAGAAAGGATACCAAATGCTTAGAACTCGTTGTGAGACCAAGGATCTTCTACACCGCATAGATGAGCTGGAGAACAAGGTCGTTGTATTGCACACACAGAATGCTGACCTCGCTGCAGGCAACTTCGTACCAATTAAGGATAGCATGTAGTCATGCTTCGTGTTAGGCCTCACAACAATTTAATTGGAAAATATTGCCCAATAATATAATTTCATTGCACCAACCAGATTTTTCATTGTTGTAATTCATTTTTCTAGAAATGTCTGGAAGTTTCTGGTTTTTTGCTGAATCATGCCGCTTGGGTGAAGGTTCCGAATCTTTGTTGTTGAAGGAAATTTTAATTGGGCCAAATGGCATCTTTGTTGTTGGGATTGCGACGGCCTCCCCTTGCCAGGCCACCTCCTTTGGCCTACTTGGTTTGTAGTACATTTCGGCCTTCTCCACACCAGGCGAGGCTAATTCTTTCACCCACTGCGCATTTCAGTTCTTTTCCACTCCGACGTACGGCCCTGATTTGATTTGATTTGATTTGATTTGATTTCTCCTTGCATTATATTAGCATCTCTACTTCATTTGCCCCATTTAGTAACACTTCCCCCCACCCAAACATCCAGGCAGCGTGAACAGCAGTAACATAGTGCTAAGGAGTGCAGAGTCTAAAAGTATCAGTAAGGGGACTGCAGCTGCTTCAACAGCCAACAACATCAACAACTTCAAGCAACAGAAGAATTACAGCCACGAAACAGAATCACTCGAGTACAATGTCACACGCATGGACAACCATATTTTGAGGCATGAGAAATTGGACTTCATCAGTGCAGTGTCCCTTGCCAAAGTTCTTCATGCATGTGGCGATCTACAGAACCAGGCTAGCCAGACAGATGATGTGCAGCGGCAGAAGCAGATTGATGGGATGTTGAAGAGGAGCCTCAGTTTGGTGTCCAAGGTCAGAGAGAGTAAGGTGAAAAACTTCAATTCCTTGATGGCTAAGCTCTCCCAGACCAAGGGCACATCAGCACTGGCCTTTCTTCTTCTGCAGAAGATGAAACAGCAGCGAGTGCCACCAGATGCCATCACTTACACTTCTTTGATGCACTCGATCGTGCAGGATGGCGGACGCTTGGATGAGATCTTTGCAGTCTTTGGTCTCATGAACAGAGACAACGTGAAGCCGACTCTTTACTTCCTCCAAGTGCTCATGAATGCATGTGTGGCCCAGAACGACATGGAGAGGGCGTTTGCTCTGCTTTACTACATGAAGGACCAAGGCATCACTCCCAACCAGGTCACCTACAGCACGCTGATGGGCATGTGTGCCAAAAACGGAGACTTTGACAGGGCATTCAACCTGATGGACAAGATGAAGGAATCCAATGTGGGCCCAACGCTCGCCAACTACACTCTGCTCCTCAAATACGTTACAAAGAGGGGCCTGTTAGAGAAGGCCTTTGGTGTCGTGGAGAGCATGTTGAGGCATGGGGTTGCCAAGCCAGACATAGTCATCTTCTCCTCTCTCGTGGCCGCTTGTGCAAGGCATAGAGACCTGGAGAGGTCCTTTGCAGTGCTGCAGCTGATGGAGAGCGCAGACGTCGCCCCAGACAACATCTTGTTCTCTGCTATGATAGACCTGTGTGGAAGGAGCGGCGACTGGACCAGGATCGTGGGCCTGCTCTCTCAAATGACCAAGCACAACATCACGCCCGACGTGATTACCTACTCGTCTCTCATCAACTCCCTGTCTAAGTGTGGACACCTGGAGCAGGCCTTCCAGCTTCTTCAGATGCTCAAGACGCTCAAGTTCCCGCTCAGCGCGACCCTCTATACTCCCCTTATGGAAATGTATGGAAGGAAGGGAGACGCGCATGGTGTGTCTCTGCTCATAGAGGACATGAAGAAGGAAGGCCTGCAGCCAGACGACATCATGCACATGATCCTGTCCAACCACAACCTGTCACACCTTTTGAAAAATGATAAAAAATAAATATAACCATTATTACCTCAACCTCCAAAGGAGGAGGAGGTTGTTCAAATTCAATTGAAAAAAAAAAGACTTCTTGCTTGCTTGGGCTTGCTTGTCGTCTCAGACTTGTCTAGAATTGTTGAGGGGTACACTCTACGTAGGGGCCCACAGCGACCAGTGCGACTTGGCTGCCCAGAGACAAGGGCTCCCCTGTGAATGCCGCAAAGTTGGCTTTGGCCCCTTGCTCAATGCGGCCCACGCCTCCCTAAACATCACATTACATTTTAAGGGCCAAGTCTCAGCCTAGCGCTCACCATTAATGGCCATCGCCATACTAACTCTCTGCTCACTCCATGTCAAGGCTTAAGGTCTATCAACACACACACACACACACACACACACACACACACAAACTAACCTGTAGATTAAGAAGCTCTGCAATGTTTCTTGTGACAGAAGCGATGGCTTGTTCTTTGCTGAAGGTCAACTGAGTGTTTACAGCGATGCCAGCCTCCCACCTAAGGTTGCGGACGTTGCCAGGGTCTGTCATGGCCAGCCCCACCTTGATGCCAGCCTGGCTGAGCAGCGCCGCTGACTCCTCTGATACGTCCCTGTTTGAATTACTTGTCAGACATATGGTGATGGTTGGGAGGGGGAAGGGATAGCTATACCAGGAGCTAAAGGCTGAAGGAGGCGCGCGAGGAGGAGCGAGTATGACTCCAGTGTTTGATTTGCTCAGAACAGATGAAACCTTGGCGGCCTGGTAAAGCAAGGAAGTCTTAAAGCTTTTGCATATCAGTCTTGCTAACCAAAAAGCAAGATGAGTACCTCAGCGCCACCAAAGATTGTCAGCGCAAACTCAAATTCATTTCTGAGTCTAACTGCAGAGGCTATGTCGTCAGCCTGGTTTGCATGCACCACTACTGGGAGTTTACCCTGCGAATAGGAGCACCATGTCAACAAGTCAAGAGAAACAACTGTAACACGCAATGCGGTTCATACCGAGAGTGCAAGAGCAAATGGGTTGGTCGAGTTTGAGTCTTCCTTACTAGCAGCTGCGAACAGAGAACGAAGCTCGCTGATTTGCCCAGAGATAGAGCCTTTTCCCAACATACAAGTTGTGTTAGCTAACATGTTTGGTGAATGGCCTGCATTGAACATAGTGTACCCGTATTGCCTCCTCCCTTGGTGGGGTTTCCAATCGAAAGATGCAACGAGACGGACGATGAGTCAGTACTTACGAGAGCCTGTTACATAACACAAATAACAGAGTTAGCTATTGACCTTTCTCTCTTCTCAATTTGTGTTTGTTTTAATCATTTTACGTACCTCGTCTACGGAAATGAAATTAGGAGCAGTATGGTAAGCCACAGCGGTGCCCAGCACCAAGCCCGCTCCCAGAGGAGCGCTTACCATGGAGGTAACTCCACCTCCCCATGCAGCATTAATATGGCGCCTCCCCCACATATTCAGGCGAATGCCATCCTTTTTTTTTTTGCACGGAGAATTAATACACTTGGTGGAAAAACATGGTACAGAGACGCGTATGTACCATAGCTCTAATTTTAGCAGAGGAAGAAGGAAAGACAGAACCGTCAGAGCTGGCTTCTTCTGCATCAACTTCAATGAGACCTGCATTCAAACAAAGGGAAAAGATTATTATTATTATTGAATTAATCATAACAATTGTATGGTTTATGTTGTCTACCAGCCATAGAACCCACACTAATCAAGCCAGGCGTCAGCTCTCCCCCCTTCAAATTGTAGACGTCTGCGCCATCTGGCACTTGGCATGCTGCACCCAGGCAAGTTATGACACCTTTACGAATGAAACGGGGTAAATAAGTGTGATGGTCTTCATAAGCCTTGAAGCAGGCATACCGTCTTCTACAACAACAGTAGCACTATCAATAACTGTGCTTTGCGAGTCCATGGTGTGAACTTTAACACCAGTCACTGCATATTTTGCTGCTGCGACCTGAAAGATGTATTAGTGGGTATTCATATGCAAGATGAGGACTAATTAGCGTGGACAAAGAGAGAACAAACAGCAGGAGGCGCAATGTGGGTACCTTTTTGCAGCTTGTGGGTCCTGCAGGTTGTAATGTAATATTAACTTGAGGCTCAGGTGGCACGAAAGCTGCGTTGTTGTCCACCACAACTTGGCCTTCAATAATAACTTTGTCTGGCCGAGCACCCAACTGCAGAGGATGACGATCCCATCTACAAAAGCGCAAAGTGGGTTGCAATTAGAAAGTAGAACTTATTTAAAACATAACCTCGAGCATAAAAATACAAATAGAACGAAGGTAAAAGAGAGAGATCTTATCAATACATTACTAAGTCGGCATCTTTGTTTACATCAATGCTGCCCAAACGGTCTCCCAAGCCTATTGTGTCAGCAGGCACCTAAGAAGACCATATAAAGAAAAGAATAAGAAAAGAATAAACACAACACCAAATGTGTAGGTGTCAATGAGGAACATAATAAGCATGTTGATGCTAAGGCAAGATCCTAACCTTCGTGACAGCTGCGATTGCTGCGTGTTCGGGCAAGCCATAGTGTGCTGCGCGTGCAGCTTCGAATAAAAGCCATTTAGCATAGATGACTGGATGGTCTGGTTTGCGTTGGTGTCAAAATCAATACCAAATGTCAATAAGTTGAGACTGCCCTGCTTTAGAATAGGATAATACCAGATTTTAGGGCAACCTTTGCCCCATTCTTGTTTAAGACAGTGGGGGCATGCACGCTTCCATCATAGCCTTCCATCTAAGAACAAAGTTCATTACCATGATGAGCACGACAGACCAAATTCTTAGAGCTTACCTTGAAGCCCCAGTGATCAGCAAAGGTGGCAGAGGTGATGTTATTCTCTCTCAACATCTCGGGAATCTTCCAGGCCTCTAGTGCATGATGAAATGCAGCAATTGTAAAATTGAACTCTTTTGCTGTTCTCACCATCATTGCAATATCTACATTATTTGTTTTACAACAACTTTGTTAGGAACTGAACACAGTGTTGGAGTATAAGAAATCAGCTCACCATGAACTTGGTAGCAATGCACATTCAGCACAATCTGGTGGTTGAGAAGAGCAACCAATGGCTCCAATTCCAAGTCAAAAGGGCGCGGGGTAATTATTTTCTCTTCAGCAGAAAGGCAATCTGACACATATGCATGCATTAATTAATGAACAAGAAACTGGGCTAACTACGTGTTTGTGTGTTTTGTACATACCCCATTGTTGTTGTCTAAGCTTCAAATCGGCAGCAGCAAAGAATTTTTTGCGAAGTACCCATCCAACACCCTGGGGGAAAAGACATGTGCAATGCCACGTATTTATACAGCACACGATTAGGACGTAAATAATATTATACAATTCTCTCTGCTTGCACACAACGAAGAGTTTGGTTAAAGGTAACATCAATTATTATTATTTCGTACCATACGACTGGAAGGCAGGACGTTTCTGTTTCCGTAAACTCTTTTTGGGTTTTCTCCACATGCCATTTTTAAGGCTCTGGGCGCATTTGGAATTAACATATCTATAATGAAGTTAAACTGCACCATTTAGCATGATGTTAGGTTCAAGGAGGAGGTGTTACAAAAATAGGTGCGTACCGTGCACATTTTTTGTTGATTTTAGTTTTACATAGGCTGCCTCTCCTCCCATCACATTTCCACTTCCTGAACAGCGAAATGTTATTCTCTGTCTATGTTTCCTTCTCTCTGAGACTACGGCTTATAGCTAACCATACAACACACACACACACACACACACACACACACACACACACACACACACACACACAGAGAGAGAGAGAGAGAGAGAGAGAGAGAGCTGACAGAGAGATTCGGTACCGGGAAGAACAAGAGCTGTCGTTACACCACCTGTTAAACATAGTCTCAAGGTTAGTCTAACAATACGAGGACTTAATCAAAGCAGAAACAGACCTGATCTTATATGCGGAATTGCAGGATCTTCGGGATCTGAATAAAAAATGAGTATTAACATATTGTTATGGTATGCCAAGATTGTGCTCTGTATTTTAAATACATATCACGCTCTCTGCTCTCTGCTCTCCCTACCTATGGCATCAAGCGCTCTAATTTGGGGCAGAGCAGGATCGGTCATCTCATTGCCATCTTGAGTCGCATGAGCGTCGTCAGGATAGGAGTAAACTCCCAGGTGGCTATGCATGTCCACCAAACCTATATTTTAATATGAAATAACCAAAAGGAGTTTATCTTAGATTGACTCAACAGGCTTGCATCTATTGTGTAAGGTTTGGATGATATACCAGGCGTGATGTGGCGGCCTTGTGCGTCGATAATGTGGTCATTTGGAGTGCGTGTCAAGTTTTCTCCAACATCTATGATCTTCCCATTTTCAATAATAATGTCAGCTTCAAAGAGTGGGTCCTCGTCATGCTTGTCTAAATCATTCAAATAAGAAGGTCGAAATAAGTGGGACACAGTGGGCATTAGATTGTTGTTACATGGTGCAAATATTAAATGCTCTTACCAGACATTGTCCATATCGTTGCGTTGGCGATGAATATTCTCACCGCTTCTTGTGTCCCATGAGTTCTTAGTCCCTTGTTAATAGAAAAAAAGTATGGCAGAAGTCAATCTCTCTCATGGTCACTCTACCAAAGCCTATGGCTGGCTGGTCTTCCTCTAACACATCACGCAGCAGCAACAGCAACGACACACACACACACACACACACACACACACACACACACAGAGAGAGAGAGAGAGAGAGAGAGAGGAGGGAGGGAGGGAGGGAGGGAGGGAGGGAGCAGGATGACAGTTAAGGAAAACCCATAGGTACGTACATCTAACAGCTGGTTGTCATTTCCATAGAAAGGATCATATTGTAATTTAAATTCTGTTGAACCAAGAAAGAAAGGAATACATTATTAGTCTGTGCATAATGTTGTGCAAAAAAAAAGGGGGAACATTGGTACCTGATGCAGGGCACGTGTAGTCTACGTTGACAGTGGCCTCTTTGCTGCCATGTGTGCCAATGTACACAGAGAGAGCAATAATGACGACGAGCATGGCCCCAATGAGGACAAGAAGGCCTACAAAGAACCACACCTGCATGCACAATGGTAGTCCATAAGAGTTTTGCTCAGATTAAATCAGCGTGGCAACAACTGCCTCTTATTTTGGCGCTCTTCAGTGTTGCCACGCCATTTTGAATGATCCACACAGAAACATACACTTTTATTGCGAATTACACGCCCAGCAGAAAAATCAGCTCCGTCAAGGTTATCATAGACGCCTGCGCCCTCCATAATGTCTAGAGTTTCAACGATCTGGGCTTTCCCCCTTGCTTCAATCACCTTCTGGTGCCAACAGAGATCGTTCAGAACAGTGACACAACTTTACCATCGCCTAGATCAAGGGTTATGGAGTTGTGAATTTCTTCGAAAAGCCAAAATATAATTATATAATTACATTTATCATATCAAAATGCAACAAACATTTTTCATTGTAACCTAGCAACTCATGTAAGTAATCATATATAAACTCAGCAGGCTGGTAAAATAAGTTGAAAGAAGCAAAAGTCAAGATTTAAGAAAGAACAAGTGTGTCTTTACATTTTAACTGAAGATAGCCAAATGTCCAAAAAGCTAAGGTGTTGTTGTTGTTGTTGTAGAGAAGGATTAAAGGAAAAGAAATGCCACTTAGTGTTACTCCAATAAAAAATCAATTAATTTTACCTTAAAGCCCTTGGACCAATGGCCATCGGTCAGCGAGGGTTAATCCGTTTCACCGATATTATTATTATTTGAGGGTTAATTATTAGGGGGTGGGGGGCGGGGGGCGGGTCTGCTGTGGTTACTGTGATCCTCCTGCTGATCTCATCATCTGGGGTGCTGGGGTGCCCCTCTGCTTGTTGACAGGCCTTGCAACAAAATGCTCAGAGAATTCAAAATAGTTGTATTGGGCAGTGGCGGTGTGGGGTGCGGCATCTATGCTCCCAACCAAAAATCTCTGATTTTTTACGAATGACTTTCGTTGATTTTAGCCCCCTCTTTTTTGTGTCCACAATTCCCCAACAAATATGCTAATTTCTCTCTTTCTGTGCACAGCAAAACTGCCTTGGTTTTCCAGTTTGTGCAGGGCAAATTCGTAGATCATTATGTACGCCCTTTCATTCCACCCCCAATAACTTTTTTCCAACCGATGCACCTAATGATGACCCTTTAAAATTTGCAGGACCCAACCATAGAAGATAGCTACCGAAAACAAGTGCAGCACAACGGGCAACAGGTCATGCTGGAAATATTGGATACTGCAGGAACCGAGCAGTTCACAGGTTTGTTTGCATCCAATTCTTTTTTTTTTCAAACATTAGAATGCGGGGGGGGATTTGAAACCAGTTTTAATTTGACGTGGCCAGCAAGCTGAGAAATCAACAATCTTCCTCAAGTATTGCATGAATTCTCCTTGTAAGGCTTGAACCTCTAACCTATCTATTTTCACTTTGATGGTTGCAGCAATGCGAGATCTCTATATGAAAAATGGACAAGGGTTTATCCTCGTGTATAGCATAGTCGCGTTGTCAACGTTTAATGAGCTGACTGAGATCCATGCACAAATTGTTAGAGTGAAAGATGACCCCACAATTCCCACTGTCGTGGTTGGAAACAAGTTGGATTTGGAAGCTGACAGATGCGTTTCAACATCCCAGGGGAAGAACTTAGCCAAACAGCTCAACGGCTGCCCCTTCTGGGAGGCAAGTGCAAAGACGTGTACCAATGTAGATAAAGTGTTCTTCAACTTGATTTCAGAGATAGACAAGAGGACATCTCCTTCAGAGCCCAAGAAGAAGTGTTTACTGTTTTGAAGAAAGGAGTGGATGAAGCAGCAGAGAAGAAGAAGAAGAAGAAGAAGTGTGCTTTAGAGCTTCTGTGGCCTTCCTATGAGAGCTCTTTATTTATTTATTTATTTTCATGCAGCTCGTTGGTGTTGTTTTTGAGTGTTTTGCAACTCAGCGAGGCTTTGCTATTTATTTATTTTACTGAGACTCAAGCATCTTGAGAGAAGGAAGGGAGGAAGGAAGAAAGAGAAGGAAGAGAGCAAAAGAGAGAGCAAGAGAGAAGCTGAAGCTGTGCAATAAGGGAAAAGCTTCAAAAATGGAGGATTGTGTGTGTACAATACTTTGTAATCAGGTTGTGTTGCTTTGGCATATATAAAATAAAATGGAGGAAAGTGAAATATCTGATGAGGAGAGAAATAGAAAGATAGCACAGTTTCTTTCAGCACCTCTTGAACAGCCTGAGTTTACTACGTATATCTCACCAGCTTGCAAATAGTGCTAAGGCAAAAATCAAAATCTAACACATTATTTTTACAAACAATCATTTTTTTTGTTAATTAAGTTAAAAATTAACTTTTGTTAAAGTTGAAGCATTTTTTTTTATATTTAAATATAAAACTGTTTGTTGATGAGCCCAAAAACAAACACCTTCTACTATGTGCTATTGATGGCCATACTTTGTTTTTTTTTCTTTATTACAATAATCTCTGATTGTTTGGGATTGATTGCAATATAGCGTCTGATTGATGTGTGGACGATTTAAAAAACAATTTCAAAAAACCGGTTTTTTCCCGGTTTGATGGTACCCACACATTTGATACACCCCCCCCCAAAGAACTGAATCGATCGATTCTTCGTTGTTCATTTTTTTTCCCTCAGATGAAGATGCTGTCGCGCAACCACCACGTGGTAAGGAGCATAGCTTCGAGGTCCCTCTCCGCTTTCCGCAGGCCTGCGACCAACATCAGCCGCTATCAGGCAGCCCCCGTTTTCTCCGAATTAAGGAAGGCCTTTTCCTCCCAATCTGAATCATCATCATCGTCTCCATTTCCCCATTCACATGTTTCCTTCACCACCTCGCTTGATTTTGTGAGAGAGCGAGAGACCTTCCCTTGCTATCGCATCATGGATGAAGAGGGGGAGGTTTTGGATGCCTCTCAACTTCCCCAGGTAAGAATGATTGACATTTCTACATCATTCCCACTTTGATCTGTGCAAGGAAGTTTAGATCGGTTGTGTGCAGAAGAAACATCACTTCTGCTCACATCCACCCTTGTTTTTTTTTTACATTCTAAAAACGCTCTTCACAGGTGTCTGAGGAAGTGACGCAGCGTATGTACAAGTCTATGGCGACGGTGAACGTGATGGACACCATTCTGTATGACGCTCAGCGACAGGGGCGTATCTCATTTTACATGACCAGCTTTGGCGAGGAGGCCACCCACATCGGTAGTGCTTCTGTACTCGATATGGATGACGTTATCTTTGCTCAGTACAGAGAAGTTGGCGTGCTCATGTGGAGAGGGTATAATGTTCTATCCTTTATATGGACTGCTCTCTCTGCTCTCTATTGCCTTCCCCTGACTCTTTATTATGTTCATTTTGCAGCTTCACGATCGCAGATTGCATGAACCAATGTTTCAGCAATGACAAGGATTTGGGCAAGGGAAGACAGATGCCAGTCCATTATGGATCCAAGGCGCTCAACTTCCAAACAATTTCCTCTCCATTGGCCACACAAATTCCTCAAGCTTCAGGTACTTACTTTCCTGATAAACAGAAAAATGTTCAACTCGAGAATCTTTTCTTAGCGTTTCTGTTTCCATCTATGTCCGCCATTTTTGATTCAACATTTTAATACAAATCACAGGTGCTGGTTATGCACTGAAGAGAGCTGGTAAAAAGAATTGCGTTGTTTGCTATTTCGGAGAGGGCGCAGCAAGCGAGGGAGACTTTCACCCTGCTCTCAACTTTGCATCCACCTTAAACTGTCCAACTATCTTCTTCTGCAGAAACAACGGCTATGCTATCAGTACACCCATCAAAGAACAATATTCTGGTAATCTTTTCAGCTGCACTCAACTATACTTTACCCCCCCCCCGTTACATGTATCCCACTCTCATGTCTTTTTTTTAATGGTTGTTCCCTAATTAACTAATTGCCACTTCCTCTCCAACAGGCGATGGTATTGCTGCAAGGGGTCCAGCCTATGGAATAAGCACGGTGCGAGTGGATGGTAATGATATTTGGGCAGTATACAACGTCACAAAGGAAGCCCGTCGCATCGCTGTGGAGGAATGCAGGCCTGTACTCATCGAGGCAATGACATACCGGGTGGGCCACCACTCTACCAGTGATGACTCTTCCGCTTATAGGTTGCTTCCTTCCCTTAACATCAACCATGTGCCGCTCTTTTCTGTTTTTTCCTTATTTTTTTCCCCCGCCTAAATATAGACCCAAAGAAGAGGTGCAGAGTTGGGTGAAGAGCAACAACCCAACCACAAGATTGAGGAAGTTTATGGAGAAGAGGGGCTGGTGGGATGAGGAAAGGGAAGCAGAGCACAGGAAAGCTGTCAGAAAGGAAGTCTTGGAGCAACTGAAGCTCGCTGAACAGAGGCCTAGGCCCCCTATGGATGAGCTCTTCACTGATGTCTATGATACTGTTCCTTCGTTCTTGCAGGAGCAGAAGGCAGAGCTCGAGGCCCACATCCGCAAGTACCCTGAACACTATGCCTCCTCTCATTAGATGAATTGTGTATCTGCTATGTGTGGTAAGCAAGGCGAAGGAATGAGAGCAAAAGAGGGTTGGCCTTCTGCGGGGAATGAATGCTGTGTGTCAGTGCTGCACCCCTTCTTGCTTCTTATTTCTTCTTCCTTCTTTTATTTATTAACAACAAAATAATGATTTTAGGCGTCTCAGCTCTTTGCTTTTGCAGTTCAGTTCTTTCCACTCACAGTTGGCTCACTGCAGTGCAAACACTAAGCCTTCACCTTTCAGATCTTTACGAAGGCAGAATTCTTGCTGTGAGGCCACTCCCCTTCATCCAGTATCTTTCTGACCACTGATTCCTCATTCGTTGTGCCAAACACTCGCCTAGCGCCCAACAAATCACTATGAGCCCAAAGATCTCTCTCTCTCTCTCTCTCTCTNTGTGTGTGTGTGTGTGTGTGTTGGCTAGATGTAACTTACTGGAGATCAACGCCTGCTGCTCTGCCAGCCTTGCCGTGGTTTTTAAAGATTTCAAAGGACTGCACTACTTCTGTCAGCGGAACTGTCTTGTCCTGTTTCCATTTGTCTGGCATTCCTGGGTTGCAGATGATGAAGAATTCCTCAGGAGGAGTGTTGGGATCTGCATGATGCTTGAAGCGCACTGCCACTCCCTGACTGTGATGCGCACTGTGTGCCATTATGATATGTTTGTTTTCTTTCTTTTTCTTCTAAAGGCTGGTTGTTGGAGAAGCTCTGTTCTGTTCTTCTTGTGTACAAGGGAATTTAGATGTTAAGTTAGACCCTTCATCCCTTTTTTGTTTATTTATAAATCATACGAACACAAAGGCAAGAGAGAGAAAAGCCGCCCATTTGCTTTCGTTTTTTCCTCTGCTTCTGGCCTGCTGCTATGTGAGATGAACACGAAACAATTAGGGAATAGAAGGAATGCTGCTGCTGTTCTTGTCCAGTTGACCACTGTGTGTCTGAGCCAGATACATGTAATATGAAAAAAGAGAATTGTCATCTTTCCAGCATCCAATTATTTTTTTATGAAATACAAAACAGAATAACATCTTGTTGTGTATTATTTTTGTTTTTAGCTATTTTAAAGTAACAGTTTGTCCTCTCCTCTCTCTCTCCCTCTCTATGTAATGATAATCTCTCACTCTCACTCTCTCATCTGATGGGCCCATGCTCTAGAACTCTGACGCCTCAGCGGCTTCGCTCGGCAAGCCTTCCTCATTTTCCTCTGCTTCTGCCTCTCCGTCGCCTTCGCCCTCATCCTCTCCTTCTTCCTCTCCGTCGCCCTCACCCTCTCCGTCGCCCTCTCCTTCTTGTCCCTCTTCTGCATCTTTATCCACTTCATCCATTTCTTCATGTTGGTTTTCGCGATCAATTTCTGCTTGCAATGCTTCGAGCTCGGCTCGCAGCTGCTCCTGCTTTGCCTTTAGTTCTGCCTGCAGAGACGAAGAGAAGAGGAGAAGAAACAGTTAAGATAATAATACTACCTGCTTACAAGACCAAACTTGGTACCTCGATCTCCTTCATGCGTGCTTGGTCTTCAGCCTCCATTTCATCAGGATTTTCCTCTGCAGCATGCTCTTCAGGCACTGCAGGCTCAGCAATTTCCTTTGTGGGGACAACCTCCTCTTTCTTTCCTTTTGTTTTGCTCACGCTTGCTCGCTTCTTGCCCGCAGATACTGAGTTCGCACTAGCTGCTTTTTTTGCTGCTGGCGTTGCTGCTGCTGGCGGTGCCTTGCGTTTACGGGAAGCCTACACGTAATTTGTTTTTAAAAAGCAGATACTAGTTAGTGTGCCTGATTCACTCCAACACTTTCCATCTCGAATCAAAGAAAAAGTTGCACTTACGTCTGCCCTGGAAGGAGTAGCACTGGCAGCCTTGGAGGCCGCGGAGGTCTTTGTTGAGCCTTTAACGGGCGTAGCATTTGCTTTAAACTGTTTGGACTTGAATTGTTGGTAACCAATTAGTCAATATATATAACGCCCTTCCATACTAATGTGGTGATAGTGCGGGAAAAGTGTGCAATCTCAGCATAGGACCAATCCGGAAGCTCAATCATACCTTCGTATCTTTGGGTATGTGAGGTATCTTGCTGAGATTGGGTTGGGATGCGGCGGGTGCGGGCACAGCTTCGAGGTAAGGCATCTGCTTGTCTTTGTTTTCGCCCCAAGAGTTTCCCTTGCTTTTCTTGCGCTGTCCTCTGGTGTATGTGAAACAATTGATAAGCCATAGTGGTTGATGCCCTTGGCGCAGCACTTGAAAAGCAGATCAATCAGGACATGACAGAGTAGTAATAATAACAAACCTTCCAAGTTTGCCTTCTTCTGAAGCCTCTGCTGAGTCAGATTCCACATAAGGCAAGCTAAAAAGAAAAGAAGCAAGAGCCTTTTTATAAGACAGGGCAGAATGAGAGTATCATAGGATAGGCAAAATCAGATAAGAGAAGAAGCTGAAGCTGATGGAGTGGTGGAAAGCTATGCCTGCTGTTTAGCTTTGCTATCTCAGAGAGATTCTCGTCCTCACGCACACGCTTTAGTTCCATTTTGTGCCTCTCGTCTGAGATCCGCATGAGATGCCTCAGGTCCTGCAACAACTGCTCCTTCTTCCATGTGAGCTCCCCCTGCGCACGGAAGGCGCTGATAATTGCACAGTATGCATCCACCTCTAAAAAAAGGGTTTAGTCAGTTCCCTCCCTTTCACAGCCAGAAATTAGAAAGTCCAGGGGCGTTATTCTGAGCAATGGAGGGGCGTGCATGCTCAGTGAAGTGATCCCACAAAAGGGCGAAGGCAAATGGTGGGATGTGGGTACCTAACATTCGCAGGTTCTGCTCAAGTTTTTGACGCTTCTTGCCCTGAGGAGACCCACTTGCGGAATTAGAGGTCACTGTTAAATCCTCTAAATGATGTTGAAGGAAAAAGGGGGATCGTAAGTTGGATTTAGTGTAAGGAAGAATTTGTTGCATTTCCTTGTCTAATTCAAAACATTCACTGACTGTGTCAAGCCATCCCCCCCCCCTCGCCCTTTCCATCTTTCGTTTCTCTGTTGATGCTCACTCACGTGCCTTTGTCTTCCATGTGCGTTGGTATGAGAGTTCAAGATTCTGCTTCACCTAGTGTTATGATTGAAGAAAACGTTGAGGGAGTCCTCCAAACAACAACAAAAATCAATCAAGGCAAAGGTCCAAAACAAGAGGTTCGTTAAGTCTGTGCCCCCCCCCCCGATAAACGGAACAGTTGTCACCAAGGGAAGAGACAACGGGCCACAACCTACAGCGCCCCCCCCCCAACAATCAATCAGATTAGATTTGATCTGATCTGTCCTCATCCTTCCGTCACATCCCAGCATGCTAATTCATTAAATATGGGATGTTGTTATGTAGTGATGTGTATTTGCATGATGCCAAGTCTCAGATTTGAGGATAAGCCTAAAGTTTTTTGTCTTTTTTTTCTCTTCTTGAACTAACTTGCTTCATCTTGCTACAACTTGGTCCCAGGGGTTCCAGCCACCAGGTACGTCATCTAGGTCAGGCAAAGGGTCAAGGTCCTCCCAGTCAACCTCTTTGCTGGCTTCCTCCTTCATCGTTCCTCTCAGAGTCCACAAGCTCTCTAAATCATAGTATCTGCGAGCACCTATGTGTGAGAAAGAAAGAAAGAAAAGAAAGAATCACACATTATAAATGCTTCACTTCTTCTTCAAACAAGAGAGAGAGAGAGAGAGAGAGAACTGAGAAGAAGGAAGAAAGCAAAGCAAAAGCTCACCAGGAGAGAACAGTTCAATGATTATGTCTCCAGTGTCAACCACTATCCAGTCATCGTTGTCCCTGCCTTCAATATCCAATGCTGCACCGCTGGCCAAGTTGCGCTGCCGCTTCTTCATCTATTCTCGTCCCCCCCCCCCCCAAACCATACCATCAGATGAGCAAATTCTCTCTGCTCTGCTCTCTCTCTCTCTCTTTGCTCTTTGCTCTCTGCTCTCTCTTGAAGGTTCCTGGCTGAGTTGGCAAACGAGCTACTGGAAGACACTTCGAGCGCGAAAGCACCTAGAGCCCACAGCCACTATGCCAAGGCTTATGTGGCTAACCATACATCTGTCTGCTCTCTCTCTCTCTCTCACACACACAAATTGTACAATATTATAGAAATGGATATATTGGCTTACCTCTTCCAAAATCCTCTCTGCCATAGCTCTCATGTGTCTGCCAGAACGGCCTTCAAGAATGATCATTGTTTTGGCAAAGTTACACTTTTCGCTTATATCAATAACGAAGAAGTTGGTCCCTTTGTGAAAGAAGAAGAATAAGAACAGTACATTAAGGTTTGCCTACTGGTGCTTATTCTTCTTCTTCTTCTTCCCTTCAATTTCATTGAAGTTAACAGTTATGTTGTGTAACTAGAATACCTTTTTCTTCCTTCAAGATGGAGATGACGTCGTCCAGCCCCATAGGTGGTGGCAGGGATTCATAGCCAAGCTCTCCAGGAGCGATGTAGTCCATCGGTGGAGCACTGCTGGCCCCTTTGGTAGCTGCTCGCTTTGGATTCACCACAGGCGACACATCCCCAACGACCTGTTGTGTTTATAGATTGAAATGGTCTGTTTTTAGATCTAATCCACTGCCACTCTTTAATGTCTTCGGTGCTGCTTTGTGAGAAGAAGAGGCGATGGTGAAGGTACCTCGACTGCCTGCTCTGCAGAGAGCGCAGTGGCTGTCTTCCTTGATTTCTTCTTCTCCTTCTTGAGCTCCTCATCCCTCTCTAGCTGTTTCTTGGTCTTTCCTTTAACCTTTTTGATGCCAGTCTCAGCCTTGGCATGCTTTATATCTTTCTCCTTCGATCGCAAACGATCTGCAAACAACAGAGAGAAGAGTATTTGAAGATGGTCATATAAAGCATAAATTGAAGATAATTCTAATAGAAATGCAACTTGAGTTACCTTTTGTCTCCTTAATTCGAATCTTCTTGGTTTTGGGAGGCTTGGTCACTTCAGAGGTGGGCTTGCCC
>CDFI01098392.1:0-11956 GCA_000826405.1 Acanthamoeba divionensis | reverse complement strand
CTCTCTCTCTCTCTCATTTGCTTACCACTGTTCCTGCACTTCAAACAGCAGTTTGGTCTGGTTCAAAGTGAGCTGAGTGGGAATTACAATCTTTACACGCACATACATGTTGCCACGCCTCTGCTGCCGATATAGATGCCGTTGTTGTTCTTGCCCCTCCCCAAAGTGTGGATAAGAAGCGGGGCCATCCATCTGCATGTGAGAATGAAGATCACTTCCACTTTGCTCTTCATGGCTGGCGTACTCCATACTCACGACGTGCTTTTCCTCTTGCGTGTCAGCCATATCATACTGACTTTCTGATGATGCTCCCATTGAAAGAGAGACTTGGTCAAGAGCTTCACATGTGTTACTGAATGTTAATTCCTGATCCTCTATCACACCATCAGCTCCACTGTTAGCTTCAATAGCCGTTTCGATTTCGCTATCAGGTCTGCCTGCGTTGTCTCTCTTCCTCTTCAAGTTGGCCAAGTCTTCATCGTCCTCGTCCAAGTTATTCACATCTCTTTCAGATTGCTCATTGCTGGTAACCATTCCGTTGGCACCTTTAGCTGTAGAGCCAAGGGACGTGGTATAGCAAAATGTATCCATTTCTTGTTGCTGATGAACTGGATCTTGATCAAGTGCGTTTTGTTCCCGCTCCACTATGCTGTCTCGCTGTTCCACACTCTCATAGTTAGTTCTTTCACTCATTACTTCGTTTGAAACTTCAAGTGTATCTTCATAGTGATTGATGGCGGGGTCTCTGCTCCTGTCTTCATAAGTATTACCACTGCCTGTGTCCACGTTGATTTGTTGATAACTGTCTCTTCCATCACTCCAGTCACTAGTCCCTATCTCTGGCCTTGGAATCCCTGCACTACTTTGATTCATGCACACGAAGCCCTCGCCCTCTATACAAAGAACTTCATCTGTCTGTGTCCCTGGATGAATATTGAGAGCGATTTCATTGCCATATATGCCTTTTATCTTTACAATGTCTCCAAACACTGCCTGAAAGAAGTTGATTTGAACTTCACTTGTGACATCATCTCCCTCTCTCTGAAACAGAGGGCTATCCTCTACTTCAAAAATCACAATGAGGTCTCCTGGCTCTCCTTCATATTCTCCGGCATCTCCTAATAATAACCGAAACAACCATGTCAGAGCATAAAACAAAGATATGGTGAATGAGAGCATGCATTCTAAGGAACCTTCGCCAGGATAGACGATGGGAGTGTTGGAGAGCACGCCGGGTGGTACTTCAATCTGGAGCTCCCGGTCGAGATACAGGCGGCCGTTCGTGCATGCAGAAGGACACCGGCGCTGAGCTTCAACCACGCCGCGGCCCTCGCACGCGAAGCACGTGCTGTTGATTGTTAACACTGCACTCCTCCTCGAGTAGGTTCCTGTTCCCCCACACGTTCTGCACAGGTCACTGTCCCCTCCTCTCCTCATCCACATTTCCTCTTCATCAATCTGCTGTTGCTCTTCCTCTACCTGATAGTGACGCTGCTGCGCCATCCTCAGTAACTTGCTCGCTGTGCAATGACCCTTGCCCCCACATACCGTGCATTGTGTCCACGCTTTGTAGCAAACTTTCTTGATGCAGCCAAAGACAGAATCTTCAAAGCTCAGTCTCAGCGTTTGACTAACGGTGGCCCCCTTTGATGCCATCCTCTTCTTGTTGTAATGGAATGTAATCTCTGAGTCCCAGCTGGCACCCTTCCTGCCTTCTTTAGGCTCCAAGAAAGAGTACAATTCCATTTTCTGTATCTTGCTGCTATGGCAGGTCACAATATATCGCCACAATATATAGAAATCACCAAATTTGTGTGGAAGAGAAGTGGAAAGTTACCAGCACAGCAACAGAGATTGTCACACCGCCTCACTACAACCCCCACCTCGGCCACCCAAGTTGCCTGTCCTGCTGTCACAGCCCTCCTTTGCGTGTCACAGAGAAACGCAATAAAGCTGCTGGTCGTGTGTGCAAAAAAAAGACGTCAGCTGGTGATTGCTATTCCAGCGACTACCACCCCACACAGAAGGAAACCTATTGGGGGCGCATGGCCAGACCAGTGATCAATCAAACGGTTAATTGGAAGCCAATCAAAAATCACAAAAAGTGATGTATCACCAATCGGGGGGGGGTTTTCTCACAGAGAAACAAAGAGGGTGTCTTTGGTC
This sequence comes from Acanthamoeba divionensis, assembly GCA_000826405.1. Taxonomy (NCBI): domain Eukaryota; phylum Discosea; order Longamoebia; family Acanthamoebidae; genus Acanthamoeba; species Acanthamoeba divionensis. The sequence goes on along the minus strand of CDFI01098392.1, from coordinate 9,790 downwards.
ATTCCTTGGGTTGTACTTGGTGTGGGATTCCAAAAAGGGTCTTGCAAGAGGCCAGCTGATGATCTAAGCAAGAGAAGAGATGCCCCAGACACCTTCCCACCAGGTGTATCAGGGAGGCCAGCTAGCTGGTGCAAAGAAATGTTAGTTAATTTTGGTACATTTTTCTCTGCATTTTATCTGATTGCGCCTACTTTGGATGTTAATTGACATTTTTGAATATTTATTTGTTAAATGAAGTCGAAGTTATATTCTTTCTTTGATTTTCATTGGATCAATGCTTAAGATCATCACGTTATTGTAATGTCTGCAAAATTTCGGCTATTATGCGTCCTTAATATGGGAATAGAATGAGCGTTAAGGGGGCGGCTTGGGGCAAAGTCCGTTCATCGCGAAGAATTGCAAAGCTTCCTTTTGTTGTTGTTTTTTTTTTGCACTTCATTTATTAATCCACCACCACGCCAACAGTTTTGGTGTGGGTACTGCCATCTTTCAGTTGAGCGAAGACTTTGGTCAGGCCTGGCCCAAAGCAAAGAATTCCTTTAACTGAGCTCTTAAGTTGTAGCCGTACGAAAAACTCAATGGAGGCCTCCACAGTCAATTGTCAGGTACTTTGCCAAATAAAGAGAGAGCGCCCCGCCCCCTCCTCCGCTGACACTGGCCACCAACTGTTATGGCATGCCAGAGAGCAAGTTCAATCAGAATTATTCTTATTAAAGAAACAAGCAAACATCAAGAACTCACCGCAATTTCTCGTTTGTCTCTCTTCTTCTGCAGCAACCAACCTGCCTCATCAATCTGCCCCAAGAGGTTTTAGAGCGTACAGTCTTGGTCAAGGGAGTTGCTTCGGTTATTAGTAACGAGCAGCTCCTTGACAGCCTTTCCCATTGTGGTGCCCTCTCCTTCCTCTCCTGCGACAGGTCAGTACAAACCATGCACAATTCCTCTTTGCACTGGTTTTTGGTGCATTTAGATTACCTCTGTGGTTATAAAGTTTCAGTAAAACCCATATTGCCATGTGTTTTAATGGTCAAGCCCTGTGGCTGACCATTTTAACACATATCGTTCGCTGCTTTCTTTTTTGGTTGTGCGATTGTGTTAGAAAAGTTAATCAGAAATATTCTTGTATGACTAATGCAGGGAAACTGACGAGGCAGCAGCATGCTTCAAGGCAATATCTTCTGCTTGCACTGCAGTCAGCATGGGCAATTACTCAATTGAAGATCATGTAATAACAATAGAACAGTTTCAATCTGACAAACATCAGAGATTGGCTTGGAATATTGCTGGGGCCATTGAGGCAGCTGAAGTTCATCTCTCTCCTCGTCATTGTAACATAGAGCTCATTGAAGAACAAGACCAATATGAAGACGAAAATGGGCAAGCCACACCTGAAGAGAATGTTCAGAAAGTACAAGTTGAAGATGTTGAGCTTCAACAGACCGGAAGGGATGATGACACGTCTTCAGCAACAGAGGATAGCGGACAGGAAAATTTAGAATCAGATCAGCGATCCAATTTGGAATATGAAGAGTTAAAGGAGAAACAGAGCGCTGCACCTCAGTCTGACGATAGTGGTTACGCTGAGATGAGCCTAGATTTTGAATTCGCAAAGCTTATGCATAGGGGCAAGCCTGTATTATTCAACTTCAGAGATCTCAGTTTCATTTCCTTCTACGAAAAGTGTTTACTCCTCTTCTTTTTTTCAGTTCCATGGCATTCACTCATCATATTTCTTGCTCAACCGCCAACTTGGAACGGTGTCCATGCAGGTGCAATGTTGACTTGCGTTCAGGGGTATTCTACCGCAGCGCATGCTGGTCCCGCTCGTCCCGCGTAACACCTGAAGATGCTCGAGCTGTTCTCAGGTGTTCACCTTTCCCTTCCTCCTCCAACTTCTTGTATTTCCTCGGCCGGCCGTAAAGGATGAACAAAGAACTTACTTATTAACTTCGTCAAATTTAACAGATTCTTGCGTGATTCAGTAAACATTCGCACGCTTATTGATCTCCGCGCCAGTAAGGAGAAACTGTAAGTTAAGCCATCTCTATCTGTGTGTCATGATAATGCTAGACGGTGAATTAAAAACAACTCACCACTGGCCCTCTTTACTCCACATTTCACGTGTTCTCACTCTCTGATCATGTCTTTTTTTGCAGAGAGGACAAGTTAGAATGTATTGTGGAAGATTATTTCCCCACTGTGCCCGAGCTAGAGCTTTTCCACTACGCCCCTGGAGAGCAGAGTGGAGGCCCTGGCAAAACTCATCTCAAAAGAGCGCCATCACACAAGAGATACAGTATTGACATGCTCACAAGACAACTACAATTCAAAGGTATGCTCTGCTCTCTTTGTTTGTTTGTGTGTGTGTGTGTGTGTTACTCAACATGTTCCTTTATTCCCGCCATACATATTCTCATTTCCTGTGTTTAGGTCTGATTAGGACTGCGCCAACGAAAGTATATATTAAGATGGTGAAGTCAGCATTAACCCCAAAAGGGAGAAGCAGAGCAATGAGAAAGGACCATGTTCAATCATCACCGCCCAGAGTACTTTCTATGTCTGCTCCAGTACATCCTTCTCTAAGGGAGATTCCCATAGAGAGAGATACAGAAAGTGACGGAGAGCAGACAGAAATATCTTTGAATGACAGTACGTAGTATCTCCTGAAGTGTAATTTGAATAGAAATGTCATTTTAACAACTGATCTTTGTGAAACTCGACCACAAGGCCAGGAAGTTGATTGCGAATTGGACAATTTGGAGTCTGGTAGTTTGGCTGATGAACCGGCACCACTTTCCAACTCGTCATCATCATCACAAGTTGAAATAAGCACACATACAGCCTCTCAAGTGTTTGTTAATGAAGTACCATTCGCTTTCCTTTCCAAATGCTCTCTTTCTCTTCTCTGCTCTCGTTCATTGTAACACTGTCTCTCTGCGTGTACCCGCAGGTGTTTAATCCGTTGGGCCTGTTTGGATTTACGAAGCTTCTTCTTTTATATTCACATGTAGGGTGTACTCATATGTTAATAGTTTCTTGTGCAGTGCAATTCACTCTTGTAGGTGTACAAAAATTCACTGATATCGTGCAATTCTTTTATATATTAGAAGGAAATAGGGGCCATCATGCGCCTCGCAATTGATCCTCGCAATCACCCGATCCTGATACACTGCAGCTCTGGTACACACACACACACACACAGAGAGAGAGAGAGAGAGAGAGAGAGAGCAGAGAGAGCAGAGACGATAGAGTTTGATCTTAATATAATAATATATGTGTGTTACTCTTTGGCCAAAGGCAAGGACAGGACAGGCATAATCGTGGCGCTGATTCTGGCGTGCTGTGGTGTGGACAACGACACGATTGTGGAGAATTATCACCAGTCAGAGCTGTATCTGCAGGAGGTCATGGACGAAATCATCGTTGACAACAGAAGCAAGGGCCTGAACGAAAAGTTTGATGGCACGCCCAAGGATATTATGAGAGAAGTCCTGCAGTTTATTGAGACCACTTGGGGCTCTGTCCCCAAGTTCCTCAACAACGCGTGTGCATTCTCCTTCGTGGAGCAGCACTACTTGAAGAACCTTCTCCTTTACACAAAGAAGACGACCAACAACCGCCAATAAATCAATAAAATAATTAAATAATTAAATAACCCTCGGAACCCGCACCCATAATTAATTAAATGGTCACACAATTTGAAATTAATTCTTATAATCAAAAATCAAGAATTACTCTAAGGAGGTCCGACGGGAAATTATTAGAAAAAAAGAGTGTTTCCAAGCGCTGAAATAACCTTGCTTCAGCTTTTTTGGCAGTCCGACAATGGAAATTCCGTGTGAATGAGTGGCACTGGCAACCTTTAAAAGTGACAGGTCCGTTTGGGCGACTAACGATTGGCAGTCGAGTCGCTACTGGATTAGTTTTGCGGAATGAATAAGACTAATATTGAGCTCAGGCCGGCCACGTGAGCACAAAGCTCACAGGGCGACCCGGAAGAGAGTCTACGTGAGCGTGCTTCCCAGCCGACTGTCGCACGGCACGTGCAGTTGTACAACCTATCACTGATCACCAAGTATGAGCAAGCGAAGCAGCAATTCCTACAAACCCGTGGAATTTCCCTATCAAGTTGCCTTTGGTGGCCAGATATGTCGACAACTATAGGTAGAAATCCGCAAGAGGTACGTCAGGTGGGGTTCGTTATTTGAAAAAGGCGGCCCCAGACCTGAACATGCTAAATCGCCCGAAGGGTTGACTATAAAAGGAATAGAAAAGTAAATAAAAATAATCTCTGTGTAATGCAGCTCCCGCCCAGATCACCAACACAAAACCAAAGCGGAATGCAGGTAAGCCCGCGGGCCACACAAGCTCCCTTCCAGCCTGTGGAGGGGTAACACACAGAGGGAGAGAAAAAGAAGACAAAAAAAGTACACCACCACCCACTTTCCTGAGTGGGGTGTGTGTTCTGTTTTTCTCCTTCTCCTTCTTCTTCTTTTGCCCACCTTCGAAGAGGAACGAACCCCACACAACCACCTGATCCATTTGCCACTTTTATTTCTCTCTCTCTCTCTCTCTCTTCTGGTGAGTTCCACCAGTGGTGCCTCGAAGAATAACGTCATTTTGGTGGTCTTGCAATCCAACCAAAGAAAATACATCATTTATTTACAAAAATATCTTTTCTCCCTACCATCCATCACAACTACCAGCAGCAGCAACAACAACGAGCCTTGCTCCCGAAGGGCATCAAAAGAATCCTGCTCCTTGAAAGTAGTTTCAAGGTAAATTCCAATTCCCTTCTACTCTTTTTCACAATGTCACACAAAGCAAAACAAAGTGTTCGCATTCACTTGCAGCCATCTGGACTGCTTAATGGTAACTAACAAAGTGATTGGCGGTGGTGTGTAACCTTGGCATGGCAAACAGTGGCATCATGAGACTGAAACAGCGTGACGCTGTTGGCAGCGGTACCGTCAACGGCATCAACCAGCATCAGAGGATGGAAGAGCAACAACAACAGGAAGAGGAAGAGAACGGAGATTGGCTCATCCCCAAGGACAAGGCTGTAGAAATCATTTTCCAATGGTAGCTTCTTGCAGTCGTCTCTCTTTCCTATTTGTTGTGTTTAATTGTCGATTTACTTTCTACTTCAGGCTGCAGAACGAGTATGAAGAAAAAGAGTGCCATACCATATCTAAGAAAGAAGTGGGTGCTCTCTCTCTCTCTCTCTCTCTTTACACTGTGCACAAAAAATGAATCAAATAGTAACTATTATCAACAACACAGGTTTTTGAAAAATATTCTCGGTTTTGTGAAGAGCACAAGATCCAGCCAACAACATCGTCTGCCTTTGGCAAGCTCTTGCTTATGGTTTTCCCTCATGTTACTTCAAAGAGAATAGGTACCTCGCATCCTAGAACACAACACCATATTTACGCAATAATGAAGAGGCTAATCGTTTTGCTTCTTCTTGAATCTACACAGGCAAAAGAGGCAATGCACAAAACCATTATACCAACTTGCGTCCAAGGTCCAATCAAGTAATCACGAGAGAAACAGGCAATCACCACAAATCGAGCTCCTGCCCAGCAATAGCCACCCCTTCTGAATATGAAGCTGTCGTGGCCGATACAAAGAAAAGAAAAAGAGGATCTTACAATGACTATGCTATTGTGCCTAAGGTACCAAGCAACCCTGGTCACTAATCAAAGAATGAAGGAAAGAAGCTAAATAATCTTTGCAATGAACTAGGGGAGACAGGATGACGAGCAACGAAACTACAGTGGCCAAAGCAAAAAGAAAGAACACAAATACCGTATTTGGGGAGATGATGCCCATTTGCACATACTGACCCAAGCCTACACTTACTTGGATATTTACAGGTAAAACAATCATCCTGTCTCCCCTTATGTGCACAGGATTTGCATGCATCTAACTCTCTCTCTCGCTTTTACAAAATCAAAATAGAAAGATACAGTGGGCACTTAATCCTCTCCACCCTGCTTCATTGGACGAGAACAGCTTGCGTTATCTATTGTGTACAGATGAAGGTCAAGAAGAAAAAAGTGCATTGGCACTCAGTGTTAATTTTGCCATCAGTTGTGGTGAGCCATTTGCTTTGCTGTTGGACGTTTCCCTAACCACAACATCACTTATATTAATGATTTTTACGATCCTTAAGGCGCACTCCTGGTGGGCCACACGGCAATAGGCAAAGACTTTTTTGAGAGAAGCCGAGATATCCTGGGAAACTTGTTTGACCAGAGTGATTACTCGATCGCTCAGGTGTGCTTAAGCTGTTCTTTGACACATAGTAAGAATGTCATATTAATCCTTCCTCTTTCGCACAGACACTTATCCCAATGTCGCAACTTGCTCGTTTCTGGGCCCCGACACCAGAGGAGGGCACGAGGTACATGCACCCATCACCCCATACTTCGCTGTACCTATTACCAATTTAGCTGATCCCTGGCTTATGTAGGTTGATCTCGTATTACACATCGCTTGCTTTGCAGATATGCAAAGCTACCAAGACAAAAAATACCTATGTATACATGCGATCCATGCAACTCTTTGATTTCGCCAAGTCACTAGAGCAGCAACATAGGCCCCAAGGAATGAGAGACATGCAATTTGCCTTTCCTGGGCTTGATATAGATAAATTGAACGTACCTCTGAAGTTTCAACAGAAGATGATTCAAATAATGGGGAGCATCATAAAAGCACTTAGGACGGTAATCTCATACAGCACTTCAAATAGCAATGCGGGAGCAACTGGAGAGGACATTTTCGAGGCTGAAAAATCACAGAGCGCACTTTGCTTGCCTTCCCTAAGCTCACTTCTCCACCAGAGAGATTCAGATCCTTTGCAGTCATTGCATTCTCCCGCCAAAGAGGACGTGAGATTCAATGATCCACCAAGCAGTTCCTCAAATTCCTTGCCTCCCATTAGCCAGTGTATCACAGAAGAAGAAATGCGTGAAACGTTGTTTTCTTTGGATGCCTCGGACAAAGAAGTGGAACCCTTGGTGCGACAGGTCATGGATGACGATGTGCATGTATCTTTGCCCTTATATAATACCATCAAATGCCTGCTGCTCAGTTTAAAATCACGAATCTACTTGTCTCTGGGAGAGAAGGAGCTGGCGTTGCAGGAGTGCCTGTTGTTTGTTGAGACATTGCAGCAGGAGCCCAACAACTTTATGCTATATTCAGCGCAGCCTTTCTTTGATTTGATACTGGATGTTTTATGGGGAACGAAACAATTTGAGAATGTAAAAGTGGTGCTGCAGTGCTCTGATCATCTTGCCGCTGCCAGTGGTGCTTGGAAAGAGCTGACTGACAAATACTATGGCAAGCTCCATCTTCTTAAAGAAAAGGAAGCAATCCGAGAGCGAAATGGAATACATAGACTTTTGAATGCAGAGTGTAATTCAAGCAACAGCAGCGAAAATGGCAACAACAGGGACAAAAGCAATGGTACCATTAGTCCATCAAGGTATTGCCCTGCCAAGATCAGTGCTCTCTTGAATGACGACGATGAGAGTGAAGATGTGAGCAACAGCATGTTTCCCTCTTTCTACGCACGGAATAGCGTGGCCTCATGAATGGACTCAAGTCTCACCACCCAAAGCAAGGGGCCTACGTGTGTACAGATTTGCAAATTGCTGCCTTGGAGGCCCACACAACAACTGCTTTAAAGGAATTTTGGATGTTTAGAAAAGAATTCAGAACAGATGATTGTTTTTGGGTGACACCCTTTGTATATATAAAGCTTGTCCCTTTTATTTGCTTTGTTGTTGTGCTGTTTTACAAGCAAGGGCACTGTGAAGAGAGAGAGAGAGAGCAGCAATAATCTCACAACACGCAAAGAATGTAGCCCCCCCCCCGCGCAAGCGGAGACTCCAACTTCCCAAAAACACACAAGACCCAACTCCCCTCGCCCCCCCCCCCAAAAAAGCCAAACTTCTGGGCAGAGGCATCAAATTGTTTCAATTGACCGCCAAGGCAGAACCTCCCTTTATTTTTTTTGAGTTCACGCCACCCCTCAAAATAAAACTCGAAAGAAAGATGAAGACGAATTTGCGAGTTTGGATGTTGGTTGTTGTCGCTTGTGTGTTGATGCATGCCACCAGGCAGGTGCAGGGAGCCTGCTCCACTTGGAGCTACGATGTGTCGCAGCCCAATGGACCTCAGCACTGGGGCGATCTTTGTGATGCCTACAAGACCTGTTCTACGGGGTACGTCAGTCTTTTAACATTTTCCTTTGTGTTACGCCTTCTTCCCATTTATCCCATTTAATGAACCTAAGGCGTGCCTGAATTTTTCTCTTTGGTACAGGAAGTTACAAGCACCAATTGATGTACGCTACATTGTACAAGACCACAACATGGGGCCTGTTTCCTTTGACATCAGCACCATCTATGAGGACGATGAATCACCTACTGGGTAAAAATCCCCCCCCCCAATCTCTCTTTCTTTCCCTAATCTCCTTCACACCAATAGGCAAGTGACGATGTCATATACGGGTCACGCGCTCAAGATGGATTGGGTGCCTGGAAGCACCATGACAGGAGGTCCTTTTGAGCATGTTGTCTACTATCTTACATATTTAACCTTTCATGCTCCCTCTGAGTTTACATTCCACGGTACCTCTCGACATAGTCCTTCCTTGCATCTCCCTTTGTTCTTTTACGTTCCAACTTCCTAATAGCAGTTATTATCTAACAGATGAGATCAGACCCATCAGCATGTATCTGTACCACCATACTTCACGCAAACAAGTGGGCGTGGCAGTTATCAACTTCAATATGACTGATACCTCTAACTCATTCCTTAAATCATTGATCCCCTTCATCCCCAGAAATTCCACCAGCGCCTTGGTATAGATTCTTCACTCACCATCTCCTGTTTTTTGTATCGCTGCATCATTGTTCATTTCTACCTACAAAGCTGTGTGTCATTGACGATTCGTTTAAAATGCAGGTACCGCGTCCGTTGCCAGATCTGGATGGATTGATAAAGGAAGCCTTTTCCGAGGGCTATTTCTCCTTCTCTGGCTCTCTCACAGCTCCACCATGCACTGAAGACGTGAGCTGGATCATCGCCAGGTACACCACATACCCCCCCCCAAGTTCATTCCAATTGTCCCTTGTTCGTATGTGGGCTGATCTAATTTGCATTGTTATAAGGTATTGATGACATATATTTCTATACATCTATGTATAACATTGTTAGGAAGGCAGTGAGCGCTTCAAAGGAAGATATCGCAGCTTTCACCTCGCTACTTAACCACAACGTGCGTCCCGTCCAGGAGCTAAACGCGCGCAGGATCAAGGCATTTGTTCCTCTTGAACTGAACTCCAACGACGGCCTCGGCAAGCAAGCAGGTTCACATCCACATCCTACGCCTTCACCTCGCAAAAACATTTAATGTTAATGTTAACACAACAACAAACATGTGTTGAACTGATGATGACGACGACGATCTGTTGTGTTGTGTTGGTGCCAGGATGGGTGTTTGTAGGCATCGTTGTGGCAGGCATTGTGGGCTTCATGGCCGTCTATTGGGTGTTCGCCAACAAGAAGAAGCACCCCGCCCACGACACCCACCACCTCATGACCTGAGAGCAAAGAGAGAGCAAAGAGAGAGAGAGGAGAGAGTGGCAAGCAAAGAAAAACACAAAACAAAACAAAAAACTGTAACTAAAGTGGAACTTCGCTAATATTTATTTTTATTGGAAAATTGATTGAAAGAGAGAAAACTGTCTGAGTGAGTTTTGTCTTCACAAAG
>CDFI01098388.1:0-10079 GCA_000826405.1 Acanthamoeba divionensis | reverse complement strand
GATAAAACTGAGCAATAGACGGCCCATCAGTGATGGAGATAGTCCCGGCCAGTCCAATTACATAATTGAACGTTTGACAAACACATCACCTGTGGACAGGTGCTTGCGTCGGATAGGAGCAAAGAACATCAAGTACCATTTCTATCTTCTAACAACACAACATGTGAGCTCAAATGCCATGGATACATTTGAGGATAATGACATACAACTTGTACAGCGTGAGGATGTGTATGAGCTGTGGCCTGATTGTGTGAAAGAGTATGCACAAAAGAACAGTATATCCTGGATAACCGGAGACAACTGAATGTGCTTGAGAATTGGGCTTTTGCCGAGTATGATGGTACCCATTCCTGATGTAAAATCAATAAAATTTAATTTATGTGCCATGTAAAGATACTGGCACATGCAGGTAATACCTTACAAAGACTGTTGTTCATACTTTGGTTCAAAGTAAGAACTACATTTAAGCACTTCGCCGGAATGCAAGGAATTTGTAACAATAAATTTAAGTTCTCGTTTTTTTTCGACCACACAAAAAGCAAATTCCTCCGGAAAAATTAAATTCCGTCCAAGTGCAAGCAGAAAGGTTGTGCTCTTCTTCTTAGTTGTTCAAAAGTTGGTCAAAAAATGGAGAGTGTTTGCAGAAAAAGAGGACAAATTCATATGCCAAAACCCTTAGGGGCCACAGTTTTTTTCAATTTTCATTACACTGTGTAACCCTAAGGCGCCCTACCTAACCCTTGCGGGCCAAGAATGTGAGCCTGAGCATTGCCAATCCAGAAGATATCATCTTTGAAGTCAGAGAGGGCACTGGAGCAAAGGGGGATCACAGCACTCATATTAGCCTCCAAGATCTAGGACTTTGATGTAAACACAAGAAGGTACCTGCTTGAAGCTAGATGCCTGGTAAATAGCACAAAAATATATCAATAAATTATTTGCACCAGTGGGTACCAGGTAATCAGCACACTTTTTATTAATTAAAAATGAAGACAGTGTGCCAAAGTGTTTCTTTTTGAAATGTAAAATATAAAAATTTACTGTAAATGATGAAATTTGTAAGAAACTGAAGGAAACCAGCCTGAAAAAAAGCTTTTTTTATTGCCCTTTTAAATAACAGGCCTGTTGTTAGCATAGTTACAGCATGAGTAAAATAGATGATTCTTCCTTAAAAATAAGGTTGTTTGACATTCCTTTAAACAGTACTAAGCTCTAATATATATTCAATTACTTACACTTTAATAATGTTATTGTATATGAGCATTTCTTATAGCTTAGACTATTAAGCTTTAGTAACTGAAATGCTCTCTGTAACAAGTGGTAGTTGAACTTAAGTCTTCTTTGAGCTCTTACACTATTTGTATCTTGGTAAAGTAACATCATACACTAATGGATCATAGACTTACACCACATGTTAGCTCTCTAGGTCAAATGATTCACTTTGATATATATAAGCTTCTTTTCATTTAATTGTACACCTTTTACTTTTGAGCCAGCTGCCTCACTTGCTCTCAAGCTAACATCTCTTACTCACTTAATAACTATCATTTTCTTTTTAGCTTTTACATCAAGTAGAGTCATTACTCTCATTTATCTATCTTTTTTCTACTTTAATAATACTTTATCTTCTTTGTTAAAAGATGACTCTTTTATCTTAAGTATATCTTTTTGTTCTTTTTTTGTTTCTTTACTTTAACTATCTTATACACTTGATCTTATATTACATAGTATTAAGATAGCTCCTGTTAGCTCTCATATCCTTAAAGATGTTACAGTGACAACTGGAAGGTTATCATAGTGCTCTATTAGAAGTAAGCTACTAGTTCACCTTATAGTTACTATGTTCAGTTACAACCTGTCATAAAGGCAGCTAGCTTGGTCACATTAACCTCTTATAAAGAGGCTATTGCATCTTTTGATGTTATACAGTGGCTTAAGGCCATATAAGAGAAACACATAACCTTACTATACAATGATACTTATCAATAGGTAATAATTATATAATTGTGTATATGTATATGTTATATAATAAATATAAAAAAGAAAATATTTATTTAATAAAACTTTAAGATATTTATACTTATCAAACTGAGTATTTTCTGAGAGTTTATAACTTTGATGTAAGGAGTTAGGTTTAATAGGTTCAGAGACTTCTTATTTGTAGAACCTAATATGCTTCTTTAAAAATCAGAGAGACTAAACTTAAAAATCTAGTTTAAGTAATTTAAACTAGTATAATTTATATCTAGTAGTTAATAGGTTGACCTAGTGCTTGAATTCCTCAAGCCTGGGGCAAGGAAGGGCCTTAGTGAGTAGGTCTGTAGGCATAGATTATGTGAGACAGTAGTGTAAGAAAATCAAACCATTGGAGGCTATGTCATAAAGATGATAAAGTTTAGTGTCATAGTGCTTCATTCTACCTAGAATGTTAGTATAGATTAAGTAATAAGCATAAGAACTCTAATTGTCATTGGCCAAGGAAATCAGCTAGTTGCTGTTGATTCCTAGTAGCTTAAAGAGTTTTCTGATATAAAGAGCTTACTTAGTGGCCTCTGACAAGGCACTGAGCTCTGCTTTTATAGAAGACAAAGTCACTATAGTTTGGGCCTTGGAAGCCCACATGGTTGGGCCACTACTTAGAGTGAAAAAGTAGTCTAATGTGGACTTGTAATCTATGTTACATCCACCTCAGTCTGCATCATAATATCCCACTAAGAAAAGTGAGTTACTTTAAGACTTTTATTGAGTCTACAAACATGGTTGAGGTGTATGGTGGAGACAAAACCTTTAAGTTATTTCACATAAATGATCTCACTGAGATCTGCTTGTAGAAAGGCAGAATTCACATCCATCTGGTCAATTTCAAGATCTTATATAATAGTGTAGGCTAGCAATATATACAAATTCTCAAGACACATTACTAAAGCAAAGGTTTCATTATAGTTGATGTCATGATGCTAAGAATAACCCTTTGCAACTTAATGTGCCTTGTATCACTTAATTAAGCCATCTACATAGCTTTTAACTTTGTAGAGCCATCTTGTTCCAACAGCCAAGTGTCTTTAAAGAAGTAACATAAGTGTAAATGTGCCATTTTACAAGAGAGCCTGATGCTCTTAACATATGGTTTCCATCTACTAGCCAATATTAGGAGATGCTACCACTTTATTGAATGATTTTAGAGTGATAGGCCTAGATGCAACTATGACTAGTTAAAAACTAAGTAAAGTTATAAAACTTAATGAAGCAAACTAGAAGCAAGCCTATGTTAACACATTGGAACCTTTTTAAAGCAGCTATTATGGTCAAGGATGTCATATTAGGTGCTAGAGGAAGGCTTAAAGAGGGAGATGTTAGTATGTACAGTGGCAAGAATGATAGAAGAAGTATAGGAGATATATTAAGTGATAAAATGAAAAAAAGTGATAGGGGCACCAAAGTGAGTTACAATAGAGTATATAGTGGAAAGGCATGTATTAGTAACTAGAGAGATAAGTCTAGTACAGCTGGTCCTAGAGGTGCTAGTGCAAGTTTCAAGAGAGAAGAAGAAGCTAAGATAATATTAGTAAGAAGAATAAATAATCTTAGATTAAGAAGATTTAAGAGATAGTTTACATTAAGTACAAAAGGAGTCATCTATGCCTAAAAGATGTGTTTCATCAAGGTTAAACTATTAAAGATAGTTGCAGTTTAACCTTATCAAGTTGTAGTTTGACTTCATTTTATAACTATGATCTTAAAAAGTGATAATAAAACTATACATTTGACAGGCAAATGTCTATAATTTTCAAATTAAAGTATACTTTACTATAAAGAGTGCCACAACCTACAACAAGAAGAAGTAGGTCATTGTCTAACATGATGCTATAGTCATCTGTAACAGGCATAAAGTCATACAACCATTTACACCTGTAGGTCATGTGTGTGAAAGTACTAGTATTAAAATATCACATTTTGGTTTCATTCTTTCTGACAATAGTTTTTCCATCAGTGACCAGTGCAATGTGTTGGAGGTGGTCTGTGACTCACTAAGTGATGGTGCTTAGAGTAAGGTTGGCACTCTCTTGATCTTTATAGTATATATAATACTTGTTATATAAGTGTCCTTTAAGAAAGTAGTAGGTATAGTACAAGTTAGAGTTAAAGACTAGTCTAAGTCAGTTTCCTCTGAAATGTCTCTCTTGTTAAGGTTGTTCTAAGTTATTGTTGTTGTTTTAAGTGTTATTGTTGTTTTTAAATGGTAAGTGCTTGAGATTATAAGATGCAAATGAGAAGTAAAAATTCTTATAAGAGTGAGTAAACAAAAGAATATCTTTAGATTCTTAAATGTAAGACTTGTTGTAGTAGTCACTGTTGATCAGTCTCTTATATATATCTTCTTTAAAGATGTTTAATAAAGAAGCATTAATGACTTTCTTGACTATGTTAAACTGCAGCAGTAGGCTGTTCAAGGTGATCTAATTTACTAGATCTTTAAAAAACTTGAACTTATTAGTTTCTACCTTGGCTAAAAGTTTATTAATTCTATTAAAGTGAGCTTTAAAGTTAATGCCTTTTTTTATTTGTAAGTGAAAGATCTCCTTAAATAGATGATTTCTTCTTATAATTTAAACAATGTCAAAGTGCTTCTTTAGCTTTTCTATGGCCTTTGTAGAAGTCTCACAAGCAAAGATGAAGTTGTATAAAGTAGGATGTAGAAATAATATAATAAGTGTGTGAGCCACTTTATTGTAAAGTTTCTATTGTTTTTAAAGAGCTTTGTATCTACATATACCTTGGGTGACATCATCACCAACTTGTAAGTCTATTGGTTTGATCACCTTTGAGCCAGTCACATATATTCTAAGATGCTTAAATTACAAGAGTGTCATGGTCTCTGTGAGCCAGGTCTTATAGTTTTCTCTTTTATAAAGTAAGGTGATTGTTTTAGACATTTGTAAAATTTGTATTTATTATATGCTAAGGTGTGGGCCCATAACCTGTCAGCAGATAGTAATTGTATGGTTGTGTGTGTGTGTGTGTTACACAGTGGATATAAAGAAAAGAATATTTATTTAATAAAACTTTAAAATATTTATACTTATTAAACTGGTGAGGTCCACTTGCTGCCTTTTACTAATGATCAGACAGTCATTTATATAGATGAAAACAGTGATGCATCCACTTTTGGTCATGAAAAAAAAGGGGTCCCATGGTCCCACCATGCTTGCACGCGGTCACAAGAGCATGTCCACTTATTCCAGGGACAGCCTTGGCTTTGTGCCCATTGCAACACTTTCAATTGTCCTCCATAAGCAGCATAGGCACATGTCCTTTTATCCCGGGGACAGCCTTGGCTTCTCAGCCATTGCAACATCTCCAAATGGCCTGCATGAGCAGCATTGGCACATGTCTGCTTATCCCAGGGACAGCCTTGGCTTCTCAGCCATTGCAACATCTCCAAATGGCCTCTAGCAGCAGCACAGGCACATGTCTGCTCATTCCGGGGACAGCCTTGGCTTCTCAACCATTGTAACACTTTCAAATGGCCTCCTTCAGCAGCATGGGCACATGTCCTCCCATTCCAGGGACAGCCTGGGCTTCGCGCCCATTGCAAGACCTCCAAATGGCCTCCACCAGCAGCATCGGCACATGTCCGTGCATCCCAGGGACAGCCTTGGCTTCTCGCCCATTGCAAGACCTCCAAATGGCCTCCACGAGCAAGAGCAGCAGCATAACCACCACGAAGCAAAGAAGAAGGGCGTTGCGTTTGTGCCAAGAGAAGGTTGCGCCAACGGTGGCAAACATGCTTGCAGACGAGATGCACATTGAGTGCAAGTGGGCCAACAGAATGCAGGACAAAAGCTCTGTGGGAAGCACAGCAAACACATCATCATCATCATTCTCCTCCACCACAACTTCATCAGAATCTTGTTGTTGTTGACGATGCAGCCCTGTCCGTTTCTTTTTGTTCCTTCTCCAACCACCACAACTACTACTGCCACTGGTTGAGTCATCATCATCACCGTCACCGTCATCGTCACAATCTTTAAAACGTGGTTGTGGCTTTCCTGTGGGTGTGGACCATCATCATCATCATTGTTTTGTCTTCTTCATTTGCTTCTTTCTCGGCCACTTCTTCTTCTTCTTCGTGCAGTTCCATTCTCCTAAACGCTGGTTTCTCTCAAACTATTATTTTGGGGAGGTAGGTAGCGCTGATTAAAATCTTGTAAGAAAGAAACGAGAAGATGAGGGGGGGGATTACAATGCAAGGTACTTGTTGCAACAAGTGGGCTGACAAATTTAATGTATGTTGTGTTAAGGATAGTGCTGGGTAACGGCTAGCCGGTCCGAAATAACAGAGTTCTAAGAACTTTTCTTTCTAGAAATTATTAAACACTTTTTATACTTTTAAACAGTTAACAAATTATTAAAAAGTGGTACTTATTATAATTAATTAAATATTAATGTTCATACAATCTTGGATTAAAAAAGAAAATCACACGCATTATTATCAATTTGCAGTTGATTCAAGAGGGACTTTAAGTTCACTATGTTCTTGATCATGAGGCCTTCAAATCTGCTTGAATCAAGGTTTTCACACAAGTTGGAGGCAAAATCTTTACACTCTACTTTTGATGGCCTGAGGGGGTAGAAATTATTGACATTCTCAAACAAAACTAAGGGGCAAATACTTACCACGCCCAATTGTTGAACATTTGTTACCGACACACCACAGCAGTTTGTGAAGTTCTCTGTCACGGGCGGAGGAGATTACATTAGTTCGCAGCAGTGGGGGGGATGACCAAGGGAACAAGTAGTTTTGCGGGAAAAATCCAGCGAGAAAGTCCAAAATATCAACTAAAAATCCTGTTATTGAAACATTGATTCTTATTGGCCATTGTTTTATTTAGAAGAAAAGAGTTTTTTCGGAACGGCTTAAACGAGCCAGCTAAAACGCCCAGCACTGGTCAAGGAATATCTTTTTTTTTTGATTTTTTTGGGAGCTGGGAAAGCAGTTTGTCCAGCACAAAGCAGATACATCGAAAACATCTCGGAAATATCCAAGTATTTGTGTTTTCTTGGAACCAATGTTTTTTCGGGCTAAGCCAATCGACTTTGACCCAGCGGACCTTATCACCCAGCACTTGTCAGAGATTTTTCTGACTTGCTTGCCACTTTTTCATATATTTTTATATTTTTTGCAGGCCCATGGGCAAACAAAGAAATACTACTATAGGCAAAACCAAAATAATTGCAGCCTTCAAATTCCAAAACGTGTGCATTACCCATGTGATCAACAGAGATGATTTGAAGAGGGGCTGGTTACCAATATTTTTTACTGATGAAAATGTTGATGCAATTATAAAAACATTTATTTTTCCAATGCCCTCTAAGTTCAAACTCATGTTCCAGTCGCTGTTGTGCCTGATACTTTGCCATTCGTTTTCTTCCGCACACTGTCATTTCTCCTTCTATTTCTCCTTCAAGTCCCTTTCTCTTTTTGATATTATGATGATAGACAGGTTAATAACAGTCTCGGTGGTAGGCCTTTCCACAGACTCCACACCAAAGGATAGTTTTGGATCACTTTCCCTGGCAGAGCTAGACAGATGATACAATCAGCTTTTGTCTTGCAGCTTTAAAGACCATGCTCTTTTAAAGTGCCTTTTCCTTTGGCTCGCATTTCCAAGGCAAGCTCCTTTCAAAATGTTGCAAAATCTTCACCATTTCTCTTTAACTGAACCCAAATAATCCAACAGTTATGGATCATTGCTTCCAACATCCAGAAGAAGATGGCATGGGTCTGCTTGTGAAGGCGGTGGGGATATGCAAAGAGTGTGAGTGGCATAGAAGTCTTTCTGATCAACAAATCTCATCACAGTTGATTGTAATCATATGCAACATCTGGTATTTCTCGATTATTTTTCTTTTTTTTCTCTCTTTTCCACTATACACATTGCTTAGGAAACTAATCACTCTTTCTCCTTCTTCTTTCTTCTGGTTGAATGTTGTAGCTGCCATCACCTTTCCACATTGTTGAGGATCTTCAAAGTAGAGAGTTTGCCCAAGTGTCAGCTTGTTTTTCCACACAAAGAACAAGAGGCGGTCAAACAGTGCACTAGGGTGATCTTTGCAACAGGCCTGTCGGAACTGCTGTCCTTTGTCTAGCAATTTTTTTGCTGCTTCTCAACAACCAAAGTATGAGTCAGCTCAAATGCAGAAGCACTGTTTGTGTAGGAAGAGTGGAGACCATGCGAAGAAGTGTATCATGGGAACACTCAAAGATCTTCTTGAAGAGCGAGACTGTATACAGGTATCGTTGACTATCTACAACTGACCACAGCTTTATTCCTTTAGGCTTTGGCTTTCTTTTGATGATGACAGTATAAGGGCAATGTGTCTTTGTGGGCACTAGTGATTCATCAATATCTCTGTGTGGATTCCAATATGTGTGACACACTTGGTTCAACATTTCGAAGAAATATATCTACATCAATCACAAGAGCATGTTTCATCTCCCAAAACCTCATTGTATTGTGAATAAAATTATTTCCAAACAAAATGTCTCCTTGAGTGTAGTAAAACCATTCTGATGGTTCAGCTGCATGGGAAGAATTGGTAGCACATGTGGCAATTTGCCCGCAGACATCAGAAGCATCGCGGGTGGGAATATGCTCCCTTGAATAAAAATTGTTGGCGTTCACCAGTGTCAGAAGCACCGCGGAAGAGAATTTGTGTCTCTTGGGCATAAAAAAGTATATTCATGCGCATGATGGCATGGTTGGCCACATGAGTTGTGTACACTCGACAGCCATGGATGACACTAAGTCAGCAAATTGGACCCGAACCATCAGGCCGTCCGCAGTGCACTCAGGTGATCAGCCAAAGATAAGTCTTCTGTGAATCACCTTGTTCTGTAGGTCACTTACTCTGGCTCCAGTGGTATGTCCACCAGGGCATGTCCTCCAACTCGGCCAAGTACACCAGATAGCGAACATGGTTTAGGTCACCATCTCTGCCACAGGCCTCCCTATGGCGCGGCGCACACGGGATGCAATGAGCACATCAGACATCAAGGCCTTCACTAAAAAAAAAAATTTTTTCAGTGAAGTTGCCATCCTCTCTGAGGAAAATACTGATGCACATAGATCACATAGTGAAGCAAAAAAATGCAAGTCCACAGATGTGTGGTTTGCAGTCGGCCCCATGGGTCACTCGCTCTGGGAGGTTGCCATCGCCGCTGCTGGATGGACATCAGTATTTTCCTCAGAGAGGATGGCAGGTCTTCTCTGTAGAAAAAAGGCAAGAGTGCATCCACGGATGTCATGAACATCTGCGGGCATCGGGAGCATCATGGACAACAACAGTCCCATTCCCTTGGGAGCACACAAAAAGAGTTGGTGCGCATGGAAGACAGACTCATCGCACAAGATTCTTGCCAACTTTCTCTTTCTCTTTGTGAATGAAAGCTCTCATCAATGCTTTCTCTTGCTCACTTGGAAGCATTGAAGTAGGTCAGTGGGGTTGCCAATGGGTGTGGTTTTGAAAGGTGAGTGCACTCGTGTCTCAACAACTGCCTCCCACCAGCTATGTTGTTCGTGGTCACTCTCTACAATCGCCATGCTCATGGCAGTCGCCAACGCCTCCCCAAGACCACCATGCTCAAGCGCAGTCACCAACAACTTCCTGGCAGCCATGTTTATGGTGGTCACCAATGACATGGGCAAATTGACGCACGCGCCTTCCACCAGGTGGCCATGATGCTCAACAATTTGGTCACAACCTTCCCACTGTTAGGCCATCTCAGGTTGCAATAGCCCCCCAAAGATTAGCTAGTGTGGACTTAACATAATGTTGTTACAACTACAGGGGTTACTGGGTGGTGGCTTCAGGGTGGTCAGGGAGGACAGTACATACAGCTCCCCTTCTCTTTTTCATGTTAACTGTTAATTAATGTTCAAAAAAATTAAAAGTAAATTTCTATCTCTTTGAAGAACCAAAATTATTATTATTATTATTTAATGTTTCATTTCAAATTATATCCCTCCGCTCGTCAATTTTTCCGCTCCCTCTAAAGTGTCTGCAGCTTGCTCGTC